>PVIW01004227.1:28643-139276 GCA_004026585.1 Noctilio leporinus | reverse complement strand
CACTGGACCATAGGTTTTACCTAATCAGACAGGTGTTTTTAAGTATAATGATACCTATTCTTTTTGATATGTAGTATTTTTCTGTAAGTGAAGAATATCAATATATAGACCATGTTATATTAATTAAATTCAGCATCTATTAAAAGGATCTTTCTAATTAATTTCTCTACTCACTTCCCAGTCTGGTTTTCCCTTCAGGTTACTAACTTTACCTAGCTGTGTGAAGTTATTTTTTCCCCAATGGTTCTTCTTTCTTCCATGATATATGTTTAAAAAATTTTTTAACTTCTCTACCTTTTTTGAAATTTTTCTCATTGTGTTATTTTTTATTTTCACACTTCTTTCAAGCACATGTTCTCTGTTTTTCTATAGACAATTGAAAGCACATAGAATTTTAGGATTTTAAGGAACCTTAGTGATTAATCAAAATATGAGCTAGTACTTCAACCCATTTTAACATCCCAGTAAACCTGTATTTAACATTCTGGCCAACTGGTTGCTCACGTGGAGAATTTGAAACTCAAAAAAGTTAAAGTGACTTATTTGGATTTGGTTAGTGGTAGAAATGAGATATAAATTCAACCATTGATTGGATTTTTAATTCAGCCTTCTTCAGGACTTTTGGTGAAGATAAGTTAATTTCAGGCTTTGCTATTGTATTGGCTGTCACCCTTTGTGGGAACTTAAGAGCGTGTCTTCACTGAATAGTTCATAGGCTGGGAGAGGTGGAGGTAGAAATAGATAACTAAAAGCCTTTTAAACAAGCCAAATTAATTTATATCAAGAAACTTCACTTAATATATAAATAATTGACCTTTCACTAAGTGTTTTGGTTATTTTTTAAAGAAGTGAGCCCTGGCTGGTAGCACAATGGATAAAGGTGCCAGCCTGGAAACCCAAAGGTCACTGGTTCGATTCCCAGCCAGAGCACACAAACAAGCTGTAAGCCAGGTCTCCAGCCAGGTCCCCAGTTGGAGGCAGGTGAAAGGCAACCATACATTGATGTTTCTCTCACTCTCTGCCTCTCTCCTTTCCTCTCTTTCTGTAAATAATAAATAAAATCTCTTTTTTTTTTTAAATGACCTAATTTTTCTTGGTTATTTTCCCCCTAAAGTCTTTCCAACGGACATGGCATTAATAATTCATGGCTTACATCAGATGATGACAATATTGTTCTTGCTCCGAAGGTAAAGTATTCTGTTATGGAATTAATTTTCTTGTTGTGAATTTAGTTTTGTGTAGCAAAAATTTTACTATTTAATTTTACTATTAAAATTTAGTATGGGTCTACCTATCACTGTTTTATGTTTATAATGGAAAATTGGTCAGAGCAAACCCTTTTTGTAGAAATATGAGGTGTTACATTTTTAAAAAAAACTTTACATACTGAATGTGGGTATTGAAAAAGAGAAAGAGCTGTAAAATATACAGTGATAGAAATATTATATTGGAGAAAAGTTTCCCACAATGGAGGATATATGAAATTTGATCAAGGATAAGGATATTTAATGTCACTTTTAAGCTATACCAGCATGATTTGTACAACACTCATGCCTAAATGAAGGGTTTTCGTTGTTGTTGTTGTTGTTATTCTTTCAGTTGTTACACTGTTTAAAAGATTGTATTTATTTATTTTTAGAAAAAGTGGGAAGGAGGGAGAGAAAGAGGAAGGGAGATATTGATCAGATGCCTCTTGAATGTCCCCATGTGCGTGCCCTGACCAGAATCCAACCTGCAACCTCTCAGTCCACAGCCTGGAGTTGGATCCACTGAGCCACACCTGACAGGACTGGGACATGTTTCTTTGTCTCTTCAGTTCGGCTGCCTGTCTGTTTTTGTTTCTATGTATTAGGTAGAACTGCTAAGTCTCCCAGTCTTGGCAGAGTGACCTAATGTTGCTGGTATTCTGTGGTCCCGATGTGGAGTCTCCCTGGTCACCTGAGCTGGGAGCATTAGGGGTGTCCCTTGGGTGGGTTGTATGTGCTCTCCTAATGTATTTGAGCCTTGATTGTTGTTGCTACGTCACTGGTTGAAATTGACCCCCTGGCTGACTTGCTGTAATGACTGGTTTTGACTACAGTGGGTGAGCTATTATGTGGGGAATCAACCTCAGTGAGTGAAATTTGCTGTTGCAGGGCTCTGAGGATACCTGCTGAGTCCCCCAGTTGGGTTTGTCATTTTTGAAGCTAATTGGGTGGTGGTCTGGTATGGTTTGACAGAAGGTGTGTCAGTTCTAGGGCTTTTGGGAAAGGGCTCCAGTGCAGCTGCATGGCACCTACTGCTATGTCCTGCGGGGACCACCTGGATGCCTATGCTGTGCTTGGAGGCTCCTGGGGGAAGCTCTGCTGTAAGCTAAGGCTGGCTGCCCCTCCTGCTGTTGGGGGCTGCTTGTCAGGAGTTACAGGGCATGCCAAGACCAGATGCTGCTTGTTTGGAATTTGTAGACCTTTGAGGAATTTTAGGGAAGTCCACATCACGGGTCAACGGCAACAACTTATGAATAACAGCCACACAGAAAGGTTTCCAGCCTGTGCATGAATAGGCTGTGATGGGTTCTCAGGAAATGATCATGGTGTGGGGAGTTTGATGGAGACTCACATCTGGAGCTGACCTGCACCTGCCAGCTGTGTGTGGAGAGGGCTAAACGTAGGAATGAGATGGTGGAGGGAGCTTATCCTCCAGCCCTGGCCCTTAAGCCAGACAATTCAGTTTCTCCTTTTATATGCCTGGTGTTTTTGAGCTGCTGCCCAGCACTGGAGCCCAGAGTGAGTGTATAGTCAGTTGGGAAATTTGTGTGTGGACCCTTTAAGAGGAACACCTGAACCTCCAACAGCCCTCCATCATTCCCACTGGTTTTCCAAGCCAGGTGCTGTGGGGATTCCTCTTCCTAGCACCAGTGGCTGGGCTGAGGAACCCAATGTGGGAAACCCAGTATGGGTCTGAGATACCTCATCATTGAGAGACCAGTACAGTGGAGATATCCCCAGATTCTTAACCAACACACATGGGTGTAGGACCACTCCATTTTACTTTTGATCCTCCTACCAGTATTTTAAAAATTATACTTGATTGATTATGCTGTTACATTAGTCCTGTTTTACCCCCTTTCACCCTCTCCAGCCAGCACCCCGCATTCCCTCAGGCAATTCCCCACCATTGTTCTTGTCCATGGACCATGAATATAATTTCTTTGGCTACTCCATTTCCTATACTGTACTTTACATGCCCATGCTATTCAGTAACTACTTGTTTGTACTTCTTGATCCCTTCACATCTTCACCACAATCCCTCACACCTCCTCCCATCTAGGAATCATCAAAACACTGTCTGTATTCATGATTCTGTCTCTATCCTTCTTGTTTGCTTGGTTTGTTTTTTAGATTCAATTATTGATGGACATCTATTTATTGCCATTTTGTTGCTCATAGTTTTGGTCTTCTTTTTCTTAAATAAGACCCTTGAACATTTCATATAATAGTGGTTTGTTGATGATGAACTTCTTCAGTTTTTTCTTGTCTAGGAAGCTCTTTACCTACCCTTTGATTCTAAATGATAGCTTTGCTGGGCAGAGCAATCTTAGCTGTGGGTCCCTGCTTTTCATGATTTTGAATATTTTGTGCCAATCCCTTCTAGACTGCAAGGTTTCTTTTGAGAAATCATTTGACAGTCTTAGGGGAATTCCCTTGTATATGATGAACGGCTTTTCTCTGGCTGCTTTTCAGATTATCTCTTTATCTTTAACCTTTGGCATTTTAATTATGATGTATCTTGGAGCAGGCCTCTTTTCACCCATCTTATTTGGGATCCTGTGTGCTTCCTAGACTTACATATCTACTTCCTTCACCAAATTAGGGAAGTTTTCTTTCATTATTTTTTCAAATAGGTTTCTAATTTCTTGTTCTTTCTCTTCTCCTTCTGGCACCCTATAATTCAGACCTTGGTACATTTAAAGTTGCCCCCAGAGGCTTCTTACCACTATTCTCATTTTTTTGGATTCTTTTTCTTCTTCTTCTTCTTCTTCTTCTTCTTCTTCTTCTTCTTCTTCTTCTTCTTCTTCTTCTTCTGATTGGTTCTTTTTTGCTTAATTTTGTTCCACATTATTGATTTGGTTCTCAGCTTTGTCCATTCTATTCTTGCTTCCCTGTAAATTGTTCGTTATTTCAATCAGTGTATACTTCATTTCTAACTGGGATTTTTTTTTTTTATGCTGTTGAGGTCCTTGCTAAATTCTGTGAGCATCCTTCTAACTAGTGTTTTGCACTCTTCATCTGGTAGATAGCTTATCTCCATTTTGTTTGTTTTTTTTCCTGGAGTTTTGATCTGTTCTTTCATTTCATCTATATTACCTTGCAACCTCCCTGTTTGTTTCTGTGTATCAGGTAGAATTGCTATGACTCTGTCTTGGTAGCATGACCTAATAGAGTAGGTGTCCTTTAGGGTCTAGTACATAGTCTCTCCTATCATGTAAGTTGGGTATGTGAGGTGCACCCTCAGTGTGGACAGAGTTCACCCTCTTCTTGTAGTTGAGCTTTGATTGCTGTTGGAAGGTCAATGAGAGGAGTTTAGCTAGTCTAGTCAGATGCAAGGATTGGTGGTAGCCATGACTTCCAACCTTCAACCTCCATGGAGGATCAGCTATGCAGGGTCAGATTGGTGGTGCTCTAATGTGGTCTGTAGCAGTACACTGGATGCACAGGTTCGGGGGTTCTCTGGGTGGTCAAGCTACTGACAGCCATGAACTGTGTTCTGCCTGGGGCCACCCTGCCTGAGCTATAGAGCATCTGCAGATTGCTGTTATTTGTGTTGCACTTGAAGATTCCCAAGCTAAGCCAAGCTGTGAACCTCAGTTGGCTGCTGCTAGTGCCAGGCCAATTCAGAAGAGGTACGGGATCTGGGAGCCCATCATGGTTGGCTGTTGATTGTTTGAGAGGATTTAGGAAGTTGGGAAGCATGAACTAGATCAGACTTTAATATAAAAAAGCCCCTGTTAACATTTGGGTGGGCCCATAAGTTGGGATTGGGGCAGGCAAACAATGTTAACTAGGTTGAAGGAGTCTCAATATGGTACCCACTTGGTGTCTCTGTGTGTCTGTGGTGGTAGAGTTTAGAGAAGGAAGAATAATCAATAGTCTGCCCACACATCTCAGGAGAAACCCCCTAGCTGATATAGTATCCCTCCATTGCTTAGAATATCTTTTTGCCATTTCCTTCTGGCTTTTAATGTCTCTATTGAGAAATCAGCTAATAATCTTATTGTATTTCATTAGCTTTTTCTCTCTTGCTGCTTTTAGATTTCTCTCTTTGACTTTGAAATTTGTCCTTTTAATTATGATGTGTCTTGGAGTGGGCCTGTTTGGATTCATCTTCATTGGGACCTTCTCTACTTCCTGAACTTGCATGACTTTTTATTTCTTCAAATTTGGGAAGTTTTCTGTCATTACTTTTTCAAACAGGTTTTCTTTCCCTTGCTCCTCCTCTTTTCTTTCTGGTATCCCTATGATATGGATATCATTACATTTCATGTTGTCTTGCAGCTCTCTTAAAACCTCTTCATTCTTATTCAGTCTTTTTTCATTTTGTTGTACTACCTGGGAATTTTTTTTTCTGTGTTGTCCTCTTCCTCACTGGTCTGATTCCCTGCTTCCTTTAGCCTGCTTTTGATTTCTTCTATATGTTTTTCAATCCAGAAATTGTATTCTTCATTTCTTCCTGGCTCTTATTGAAAGTTTCTATGTCCTTTTTAATGTTGGTGTAGTTCTCAGTTCCTTGTAGCTTCCCTGGAGTTCTTTGTAGTTCCTCTGGAGTTGTTCATAGTTTTTTTTGTTTTTGTTTTTTTGAGCTCACTGAGCTCATTGACCTTGTCTCTAGTCATTATTTTGAATTTTGCATCTGACAGTTTGCTACCTCTATTACATTCAGTACTCTTTCTGGGAATTCATCCTTTTCTTTTGATAGGCAGTTGTTTTTTGTCTCCCCACTTTAGGTGACACTTCATGTTTGTTTCTTTTTCTTAGATTGATCTGCTTTAACTTCTTGTGTTTGTGGTGTTATCTTCTATGTTATGAGACCTGTGGGATTCAGTGGTGCAGTCTTCTTGATATATTGAACTTGGTGCTCTCAGGATGCCATTTGATATAGTAATTTAAATTTCTTAATGTTAGCTTTTTTTTTTTTCAATAATACTCTAAACTACCTAGGGATAAATTTTATAATCTAATGGATATCATAATATTTGGATGCTATTCATTTAGAGGTAAAATAACACTTCAGGGCTTCTTACTATGTCATCTTTCATAATCCTCATCTTCTCCACATGAGAAGATGGAGGTTAATAAATGACAGAACTGGGATATGACTTTACATCTGAATTACTTCATTTTTGTGTGAGATCACATAGTAATGATGAATGTTACCATTATTGTTCTCAAATTTGATACTAAAGGTACAATTTTTTTTCTAGAATAAAATGAAGCCATGCTTAACAAAGCTATGGGCTGCTTTTCAAGGATCCAAAGAAACAGTAAGCTATTTAAAGACTGCATATTCTTGCGTTGATTACTGACTTTAATTTACAGATATTTTCATGTCTTCTTTACTTTGTTTTACTGACATAGAAGCAAAATATGCCATTGTGAGACCAGAAAAATAGAAACTTATGTTAAGACAATAATTTTCATAGTGAAACTAAAGATGTGGTTTAAACCCTTCCCTACATATCAGAGAATGCCCAGAGCTTTTCTTTAGAAGTGGTCACTTGAACCTGTTCTCAAAGCTCCTCCCATATGCTTAGCAGTCACTGATCTTACAAAATAAGTCGTTTTATTATTTTAAATATCTTTTCTTCCCATGATTTTTTCACATGTCATACCCCTGATCCTTATATAGTAATGATAAAGATCCTAGAAAAAATGGAATTTCTCAAGATCATAATAGAAAACAGGTATTATAATAAGAGCAATATACGTATAGGATTGGGATTTATCCAATCCTGTTAGTGGGCATAAATAGTTCTGCATATGCCATAATGGAAGAGAAAAACTGGAAAACAACTGGAAAGAACAGGTAGATGAATGTGAAGGTTATGAAGAAGATGAAGAGGAAAATTCATTTAAGAAGGACAAGATGAAAATAAAGATTTAATAAGAGAGTTAAGATAAAGAGATTATTATAAAAACACAACAGAAATAAGGCACTTAAGTGAGAGCAGGAATTTGCCATTTTATGACATATAATTTTAAGTGCTAATTAAGCAAAGGATCCCAGGTAATAATAATAATAATAATAATAATAATAATAATAAAATAATAGGTAATTTTCATGCAGATCTAAAGAAAAACTTTTCATCATTCTTGGTTATTAAAGTGTTTTTAACCCTCACTTTTAAGTTTAATGAACTGATGTCTTATATTTTATCTAGCATAACCTGTGTTCATAAATAATGCAAGTTGAAATCTGATTTAGGCCTTATCATATTTATTATGAATTATGATTTTTGCCCTTTTTCTTGTTGTTTCTAACATCTTACTATTAGAGATTAACTTTCTAAATTAATCTTACTCTTTGGCATAATCTGGGCAGGTGTTTTAGATTCCTTTTGCTGGTAAAGAGAGAAAATAAATGAACATTTTATTTTGTTTTTTCATTAGTTAAAATGAAAAATAATGACTATGTAAATTAAGTTCTTAATTTCTGTCCATTAAAGTTAGAAATAAATTTTAAGCTAAAGTAAGCCTAAATGAAAAAAAATTCATGTTTTTAGAGATTCATTTTTTAAATTAATTTAATTGTATGATTTCTTTTATATGAAATATCAAGCTATGTTAATCCATAGAGACAGAAAGTAAGTTAGTGTTTGTTAGGGACCTGGGATGGAGGGATTAGGAGTATCTGCTTAATGGGAGTGGAGTTTCTTTTTAGGGTGATAAAGATCTTTTGGATCTAGATGAGATGGTTGCACAATATTATGAATGTACTAAATACTACTGAATTTTTCATTTCAAAGGGTTTTAATTTATGCTTTGTGAACTTCACTAAATAAAGAATGCTGGCATGACAATAATCAATCAATCAAATTAAGATAGTGTTATATTTTATTTATTTTATTTTTAATGTTTAAATTACAATTGACATTCAATGTTATTTAATATGTGTTTCAAGTGTACAGCATGGTGGTCCAACAATTATATAATTTATAATGTGATCCTCTGATGGTACTAGTACCCACCTGGCAACATACATAGTTATTACAATATTATTGACTATATTCCCTATGCTGTACTTACATCCTATAACTATTTTGTAACTTTTTATTCCCTTCACCTCTTTTACTTATCCCTTCCATCTGTCAACCCTTCTGTTTGTTCATTGTATATACATGTATGTTTTTTGGGGGGTGTTTATTTTATTGTTTAGATTCCACATATTAATGAAATCACATGGTATTTGTCTTTCTCTGTCTGACTTATTTCACTTAGCATAATTCCCTGTAAGTCCATTCATGGCACATATAGTAAGTTTTTATTCTTTTATGGCAGAGTAATATTCCAATGTAAACATTTACTAAATCTTTATCCAATTTCTTACTGGTGAGTACTTGGGTTGTTTTCATATCTTGGCTATTGTAAATAATGCTGCAGTGGGCATAGGAGTGCATATATCTTTTCAAATTAGTGTTTTGGATTTTTCATATATATACCCAGGAGTGGAATATGAGTCACAGGGAAGTTCTATTTTTTTTTTTTGGGAAGTTCTATTTTTTATTTTGCAGAAATTCCACACTATTTCCATAGTGGCTGCACCAACCTGCATTCCCAATTCCATCCCTCCCTGAGGTCACTCACCAAGTTTAATACTTTCTACCTGCTGCCATTTTTCTATATCAGTACCTTACTTATTACAGTACTTTACTTTCTCACTTCTTATTTTGAAATACCTTTTTCTAGTTTTGCTCCCCTTGTGCTCATCTTTATATTGCTGCCAGAATGACTATTCTAAAATATATTTGTGATGACGTAACTCCTCTCTCTGCATACCTAGTGGCTCTCCATTGCATTTTGGGCGGAATTCGCATGCTAGCATGACATTTGCCTATGAGTGAGTAAGTGAATAGATATGACTTTTTCTAAAGTTGGGTTTTTGTTTTGTTTTCATAGGGAGAAGCAACAAAACCAGAAAATGAAAAAAAAGGTAATAATATTGATGTTATTGAAAGTGCTTTGTAGAATGAAACAAATAATGACAATTTGACTTATGTTGATGGAGAACACAAAAATAATAGTAGTGGTTAGTTAGTGGCTATCTATGAATTTTTCCTTATGCTTAAATGCTGGTGTAAACAAATCTCATTTGTATACATCCAAATATGTTATCCATTGTTTGAAGGGGTTTTTTGTTTTCTTTATTCAAAAATATTCCATCTACCACTATCGTTTTTTTTCTGCAAATGCTTCAACCCTCGAAAATCTTTTCTGCTATTACTTTTATTTTATCAAAATGTTCAAAAATGGAGATAGACCTGTATCTGTATTTAAAATTCATAGTAAAAAATGTTCACATTAATATATCTGTGCTACACTTTATAGTTAAAATTCCACCATTAAAATTTATAGATGATGACGATACAGACTCACCATGGGACACAGAGGTACTTTTTATTACCATTATTATTATTATTATTTTAAATATCAGCATTGATGATGTTCAAACATAAAAAGTATGTTTTGTCTTCATTTTCTCACCTCTATATTTGACCATAAAATTATTTTCTTATTTTTTAACTTGTGATTAATAAAATAACTGCTAAATACAGGGTGGGGCAAAAGCAGGTTCACAGTTATTCTTCTGGAAAATAATACAATAATTAATAAATTATAATACAAGAATAAATTCTGTTCCATATACTTACAACTGTAAACCTAGTTTTGCCTAACCCTCTATAGTATGATTCTGCTAATTTGCAAGATTCATTGAATAAAATTAGTTATTATAAATAACTAAGGCTTTCAAGTCTAGAACTCAGTCTAGGTTCCAAAGTTAAAGAATTATTCCAGGTCGACTTATGGCCAATGTATGTGATTGTGATTTATATGGATATGTAAAAATTCTTAATGAGATTCAGGTAGAAACTTTTTGGATTGCAGGTTTATTTTGTTGTTGCTGTTGTTTGTTTGTTTATAACTTGGCATTTGTAAAGATAATGCCTGGAACTTCAAAGATTTGTTCAATTTGGATTGTCAAGTAGCTGTGCAAGGAACATTTCCAGAGAAAGAAAAGCAATATGAATAGTAATAACTATGTAAGATTATAACAACAATATGTTTTAGTAGTGTTTCAATAAGTAACAGCTGTTTTCCATAGTTAAAACAGCATGCATTGAGTACTTTATGGCAATCATACTTGTAGTAACTTACATATGAAGACCTGATGAGCTGATCTAAAGTGACAGCTTTGGAAAGAGATGTGAGGGGCCTGATCTCTTGGATACAGGCATCTGCTGCCTGATACTACAAACAGTGTATTTGAAGTCAAAGATCATTCTGGACCTGTCACTTAGCAACTATGGGATCTTGAGAAAACTTATTTAAACCTGTTGGAATGTTAGTGACCTCATTCATAACAATGGTATTAATACCTACTTTTCACATATGTGTGATGAACAAATGTGGTAAAAAAAATGTGAAAAGACTTTTTAAAATGTAAAAGGTGCTATGGAATTGTAAGACAGTGATCACAGTGGTATTCAGTGACTTACAAAAATGAGAACACTTTTTATAAACCTGAGAGATAATAAAATAGCAGTAGTGTCAAGAAAGAACAGCAAAGTTAGAAAGGGTATATAAATTCTAATTTGGGGGGATGTTAAAGTTTTGTAGACTATTAATGGAGATATTCTACAGGTACATAGTACTTTGGTGCTTGAGGCTTTCCTAATGAGTCATACATGTTTTGACCTTAACTAAACTTCTGTTATTGAATACCAACTATGTGCTGGGCAGTTAGATGCTGTATACAAGTTGAGGAGTTAGGCTGTAGTGAGTGGGGAGTAGCAGAAAAGTAAGCAACAATCTGATATAAGTCATCATAAGTGCTTCATATAAAGACAATGGAAATGTTAGGTTAGAGAATATAGTGCGGGGAGAGGTTAAGTTAGAATGAGAGTGGGAATGGAATTTAGGTGGTCAGGAGTGGTCTTTGTTAGAGTGACAGAAACTTCCAAGTGAAGGAGCCAATCATGTAAGGTCTAGAAGGACTTGCTGGCAGAGAGAACAATAGTTCAAACCTGTTCATCATTTCATTTTAACACCTGGAAGCAGGTGGCAGGGTAACCTTCATGATACCATTTTTATAATTGTGGTTGTGTGGAGAAAAGAATCAAAATGTGCGTAATAAGTGCCTGGCACATTTTAGATAATTAATACATAAATGTTCTTACTCTGTCCTTATTAAGGCTTACTATAATTTTTTGAAGTTAATAAGAGTATGTATAATTTTTGCAATTATTTAAGCATAATTTAAAGAAATGTTTTTCTTACTACTTTGCCATTTTATTAAATTATCTTTTCTATCAAAAATAGTACTAAACAATAGCTTTGAGCCCTAGGATACCTAAATGAAGCAGGTTCTATATTGTTTTGTTTATGTTTAACCCAACACTTACTCCAAGGTTTCTTATTATATCAAGTATCTTTTTTTTAAGATTTTTAAAATTTATTATTTTTAGAGGGAGGGGTAGGAAGAGAGGCAGAGAGGGAGAGAGACATCATTGTATGGTTGCCCTTCACCTGCCTCCAGCTAAGGACCTGGGTGGAGACCTGGCTTGCAACCTGGTTATGTGCCCTAGCTGGGAGTCGAACCAGAGACCTTATCCACTGTGCCACCAGCCAGGGCTCAAGTATCTTTTTTAACAGTAAAAATTATGCCAGAAATATTAAAACTTTTTAGTGAGTATACTTATTAAATGGTTCGTTTTAAAAGTTTTTTTCCTTCCTAAAATGTCCTCTTACTTTGGTGGGGAATGCAAAGCAGAGGTAGGTGTTTGGAAGTTAATTCCTTGTTGAAATGTGCATATACATCAGTATTTTGTCTAGGAAAGTATTTTTCCTGGCTTTTCAAGCTCCATATACAGTAAGTACAAATGAAGACAAAAGAAAGCTTGATCGGGAGAGCGTATAAGAGGTTTTCTATTTAACTATTTTGTTTAACACATACATCTCTTATTTTTAAACCTAATTGCTTTTAAAGTAGAAAATTGAGATATGTTTCTAGGAAGAGGTTAGGAAATCTTCGTGTAACTCATTCTTGATGTAAATTGTATCAGAGTTTCTCTGAAAATCCACCCCAGAATGATGCTCATCATTTGCCTGAGGATAAAGATCAAAAAGGAAAAACTACACCAAGTGGGCAAGTGAAAGGTAAGAACTGTATTGTATTAAAAAGTCCTTTGACAGAATGTTGGTTTAAAACATGAACACATATATTGTAATAGTCCAAGAAAATCACCTGCTAAATGCAGAGCAGAGTAAGTAAAAGGAGTGAGAAGTAGGTAAATTATAAATCTTATCAGGTATCAACAAGGGATTAAATTGACAGTGCCACTTGGGGAACTAAATTACTTGTTCCGTTTCAAGATTCTCAGACCTGAGGAAAGTGATGGCATAAGGGAGAAGCAAAGAATAAAATGGGGAGTGAAGAATAAGAGAGGCAAAAACATAGGGAGTAAATGAAGGAAAAAGGAGCAGGTATATACAGGGTAGGGCAAAAGTAGTTGTACAGTTGTAAGTTCATGAAACGCAGAGTTTATTCTTCTATTATTCTTTATTATTATTTTATATCCCATTCAAATAAGTTATTGACAATTTATTGTTGTATTATTTATTAATTATTGTGTTATTTTGCCCCACCTGGTACATATAGTGGGAGGTGATAAAATAAAATAATTCTTCAGAAAAGTGAAGAGCAGAGTATTTGAAGTGTGGGAAGAACATAATGAGAGCTTCCAGTACCAACCCTTGTCGGAGAAGTACAGCAACATTTTCCCCCTCTTACTCTTTTCCTTGCTGTTGGGGAGGCATTATGGATCACGTAGAGCTGTACTTTTTAAAAGATTTTATTCATTATTTCTAGAGAGGAGGGCAGGGAGGGAGGAAGAAAGGGAGAGAAGCATCAATGTATGGTTGCCTTTCATCTGCCTCCAGCTACACACCTGGCTGGGGACCTGGCTTGCAAACTGGTTATATGACCTGACTGGGAATCGAATCAGCGACCTTTGGGTTTGCAGGCTGGCACCAATCCATTGACTCACCAGCCAGGGCTCTAAAGCTGTATTTTATCTACCATGGATGAGCATAAGCATATGTGGTCAGCTCCAAATTGTCTATACTCTGGAGTTATATAAAATGTTGCTACTTTGTAGGATGGTATACTATAGTCCAAAATGAGAGCATTGGAAAGAAGGAAAAAGCAGGGTCAGTTATGGAGAGATAAAAGAAGTTAAAACCTGATGAAAGGCCCAGTAGAAAGTTTATGACTTCTAATGCAGTTTCAAGCCTAAAGAAATGACAGCATCAGGCCTGTTATTCTGCTTTCTCACAAGCTCTCAGGGGATGCCAGTGCTGCTGGTCTTCAGACCATGCGTGCTCTGAGGGGAAAAGAATATAGACTTCTAATCAGAGAAATCTGGAAGAAGAGCCATTGGATAGATAATTTATGACATGAAAAGGTTAACGAAGTGCATTGTTTTTATTTCTGAGCATGCCTATGGCCAAAGGAAAGCAGAGAGGAAGATATAGAAATGACAGATGTAAGATACTACATACAGCTAAACAGAGGAAAGGAAAGAAAAAGGGGAAAAATTCAGACCAAAGATCTGGAAACTACTTTTCAAGGGGAAAGGGGGGACAGTGAAGAGGAAGGAGGAAAGAAAGTCATTATTAGCTAGGTAATTTTGAAGTTGATGAGGAAATTTGAAGGACCTGGCTTTAGTAGACTAGGATAATGGCAGTGAAGCTGAAGATTAGATCATTGATGCTCCTGAGAATACTGGAAACAGGAAGGAGTGCCAATGGGGCAAACAGTCCTTCATCTGTCTTCCTCCTGATTATCAGGCATCAGAGATATATGTTAAATTGGCACTTAATATTCCAGTGAAAGTAATTTAAACATAGAAACACTGGCTGTGTTTTAATGGAAGCTCAGGTTTTGATAAGATGGCTGTTTCTTAAAACTCCTTTAAAGACTAGCATAATATACCAAACTGATTTTAGATAGAAAAGAAATTAAAGTTTATTTTCTAAGTGCTACAATTATTATCTCCAGTATATATTACACTGACTTAGAAATAAATAATGTTTTTAATATCTTGCATTTCTGTGGCAATTAAGTTAATTCTTTTCATTTCTAGTAGCCATATTTCAATATTGAAAACTCATTATACAGTATTTCTTAGCTGTGTTTTTTCTTTTTATGTACTTTCATACATGAATAGATCAAGAAACCAACGTGGCTAATGTAGCGGATACAGGAAGTGTAGGCGTACCAGTAGCCCATATTGGTATGGAAAAATATATTTTTTTATTAACTATTATTCTATAAGTATATATCCAAGCTGATCAATTGATAATGCTTTGTTGATAAATGAATTATGCATCAACTTCTTACAATTGTGTACTTCCTAAATTACAGGACAGATTGATGAAAATGATAAGTCCTTGTAGCATAAGGTATAAATGATTCTGAGGTATTGCATGAAAGATATGCTGTTGCTCTGATTAAAGATCACTTTTCTCCCATCAAGCATTAGGCTCATTTTGGTATATGTACACTTTTCTATTTTAGTTAGTCTTCTGAAACATATTTGTTTTCTACATATCAACTGAATGTTTTGTTAAACCTTTGTTCTTGTTCTTTTCTTCAGTACTCATACTATATTCATATTTATCTGTTTAGTTGGTGTTCTTATCCGCCTGCCCCCTGAAAAGAAAAACAAAACAAAAACAAAATACTAACCCATAATGTAAGCATTTCCAAAGCTAAGCATGAGGATTTGGCTCCATACTAACTCTGCATGAATGTGTAGTTGGCTTTCATGTTTTCATGCAATTGAGTACATGTCTCTTTGCTCTTTAGATTCTCCTGAAAAAAAGTCTGACATAAAGGTAATAACTTTTATATTTTCATATTGTGGTATTAACTACAGATTATATGAAATATACATTATTTATTAATCATTTTGTTTCAAAGCTCGTTCAGCCTGCCAATGAAGTAAATGATTCTCCTACTTCTAAGAAAGAAGTAGAAGTGAAATCTGTAGAAACATCTAAATCAGGTAAATTTTGTACTACATATTTAACTCTTGAAAGGAATACATAAAAATATTGGACATGCTCATAGTCTTCTTACTCCTAATTCCATTCTTTCTTTTAAAAGCTAAAGTACAGGTTTTGATATAAGTAATGCAGATGCCATTGCTGGCATTTATGTTTGATATTTACAGGAGAAATATCAGATTTTAAATATAAAAGCTTTAACTAAGATGATTTTACTTTGATTTTGATGCCCTAAAGTTCCCAGTTTGAATCCTTATACCTATGAGGGATTCCAGAGGTTAATTTGTAGACTCTAAGATTTTTCCACTGTTTTGAAATGCTTATTTATATTTTAACTTTTACCTAGAGTAAAACTTAAGTTGCTGACATGTCAATTGTTTTTTAAAATATATATCATTGGTTATATTATTACAGTTATCCTGATTTTCCCTCTTTGCCCCGCTCAACCCAGTACCCCCATTCCCTTTGGCAACCTCCCCACTTGGTTCATATCCATGGGTTGTGATGTAAGTTCTTTGCGACTCCATTTCCTGTACTGTTCTTAACATTCCCATATCTTTTGTGTACCTACCAATTTGTACTTTTAAAAAAAGATTTTATTTATTTTTAGAGAGAAGGGAAGGGAGGGAGAAAAAGAGGGAGAGAAACAGCAATGTGTGGTTGCCTTTGGCACACCCCCAACTGGGGACCTGCCCTGCAACCAGTAATTCTGAAACTTCTTGGTTTCAAGATCCAAGTATAGTGTTAAAAATTATTGAGAATTTCAAATAATTTTAAAGTGGGTTGTACTTATTGATGTTTATAATATTAGAAATTTACACTAAAAATTTTAAATACAAGCACTACAATCATATATTCTATTAGCCATTAAAACTATGACCCATTACCATTATAGCTCTGATGTTATCACATATTGTTTGTGGAAAAGTCTATTGTATACTTACAAGAGAATAAGAGTAAAGTGGCATTACTTATATCTGTGTTACTTATATCAAAGTAATGAGAATGAAATAACAAACAGGTAACCCCAGTATAAAACAGTTGTTCAGTTCTTTAAAAAATGCTGTGTTATGTGAATCCATGTTATATGACACAAAGAACTAGTACAAAAAAGGGGGTTAGGTTCCCAAAATTAACCAAAGAAACATAGTATTACATTTTTATAATTAAGAGAAATATCTTTATTAAGGTAATGTTCACCAAAAGTTTAAAATACTAATATATATTAAATAATGCTTCTTCATCACTACTAAGCACCATTAACTAAGGGTGTTTTCTTTTTGACAAGATACCTTCATCCTCTGAACTTTCTTCAGCATTATCTTGACTTCTGTCTTGTACTTTTTGCAAAACAAAAAACAAAAAACAAAAAAAAACAAAAAACCTGTTACTACTTAATATTCCATGAATAAAATAAATGTAACATCAATGTATGGTTGCCATTCACCTGCCTCCAGTTACAGACCTGGCTGGAGACCTGGCTTGCAACCTGGTTATGTGCCCTGACTGGGAATCGAACCAGTGACCTGTGGGTTCACAGGACAGCACCTTAGCCACTGTGCCACCAGCCAGGGTGCCATTGGTATTTTAATAGGAGTTGCATTGAATCTATAGATTGTTTTGGGCCATATAGACATTTTATGATGTTAATTCTTCCATTCCATGAACACAGTATATGTCTGATTCAATTTATTTGTCTCTTTCTCAATTTCTTTTTTCAGCATTCTGTAGTTTTTTTAGCACAGAAAACTATAGTAAAGGGGACTTTTTTCTTAGCTTCTTAATGTCTGCTTCCATTATTGGTGTATAAAAATGCCATAGATTTCTGAATATTAACTTTGTATCTTACTACTTTGATGAATTCACTTATTAGGTCAAATAGTTTTTTGGTGGAGCCTATAGGGTTTTCTATGTACACTATCATATCATATGTGAATAATGACCCTTTTACTTTCTCCTTTCTAATTTGGATGACTTTTATTTCTTCTTCTTGACTGATAACTATGGCTAAGACTTCCAGTATTTTGTTGAACAAGAGTGGTGAAAGCAGATACTCATTGTCTTGGTCCTGTTCTTAAGGGAAATGCTTTTGGGTTTTGCCACCTGGTTATGTGCCCCGGCTGGGAATTGAACCAGCGACCTTTGGGTTCGCAGGCCAGTGCCTTATCCACTGTGCCACCAGCCAGGGCTCAATTTCTTGATATATACATTTTCATAGTGATTTTTTATAATCCTTTGTAGTTCTCTAGTATTGGTTTACCTTTTTTGTTTCTGATTTTGTTTATTTGGGTCCTCTCTTTTTCTTGATGAGTCTGGGAAGCTATGTGTGGTATATTCTTCTACTCTGCTAGCATCTTACCAGATCTGATTGTTTTCCTTTCTCAAAAAAATGTTCTCTGCCAAGGCTGGTGGCACAGTGGTTAAGGCACTGTCCTGTGAACCCAAAGGTCACTGGTTCAATTCCCAGCCAGGGCACATAACCAGGTTGCAAGCCAGGTCTCCAGCCAGGTCCCCATCTGGAGGCAGGTGAAAGGCGACCATACATTGATGTTTCTCTCCCTCTCTGCCTCTCTCCCTTCCCTTCTCTCTAAAAATAATAAATAAATAAAAAATTTTTTCAATACTTAAAAAAAAATCTCTGCTCTCTAAGTCTCTTTTCTAAGTTGCTGAGATTTGAATGCCACAATACAAAATGACTCCTGTTTTTGTCCATTAATGGTCCATGGATTCTTTAAATGAAGTCCATGGATATCAGTGTTCTGCAAAGCTGTCCAGGATCCAGAGACCCAGGAAGACTACAGGAGGAGTTCCCCACCTATCCAGATGCCCTACACAGCTGGGCACCACCTTCCTTGTTTTGTTTCTGATTGTTTTGTTCATTAATGTTAGTTGAATGAATATTTGAGATGGAACTTTGTGACATGTATTATTTCCTAAATGATTTGTTGAAGTATTCAATAATTAGAAGTATTTCTTAAAGAAGTAAATATTCAGCTAAAGATTAAGCTTAATTTAAACTCTCAATTGATAAAATGTATTTTCCATTTTTATAAAGATCATACTTTTTAATTGTTCTAAGTACTTCACTTTAATTAATATATAGATTCATCATCAAAATTAGATTTGAAGAAATCATCAAAGAAAGAGCAAGTAAGGCTTCGTAGACATGAAGATAGCCACTCACAGGTACATACAATTTAAATTTCTGGTATAATATTGGTTTCTATGCTTTAACAATGTAATGAAGTATAAGTAAAATTACCTTTCAAGGTAGGCTTTTAGAGCCAATAGATCATAATTGAATATTTAATTTTTATAAATTTTAAGCTAGTTACAAGACTTAATTATTGTTAGAATCTGTAGTAACTTATAGATAAAGTTTATTCTTGTAATTTTTATAACTTCCTTACATGATAAAGAAGGTAATACCAAATACCAACTCATCATAAAACAGTTAAAATTATGAACAGTGTAAGAATGATGGATGCATTCTTCCAATGTAAGAGTTGGATGCATTGTGAAACGTAATGATTGTCAGTGGTTCACAATTTGCAGTGTCACATTGCTACTCACTAATGCCAAGGTTAAAGCTTTATGCTACCTTATGCTCTTTATGTAATTGACTTCAGGGTCCACATAGAGGGAGAGAATGGGGTTATAAGGTCATCTCAACTGCCAATTAAGAGAATCACACTTTTCTGGATGAAACCTATTGCTGTTGGGGTACAAACAATACCTTTGTAACTTATTTCCTTTCAGTGTAGAAAATCAGTAAATATTATTGAAATTTTTATCCACTCTCATAAGTGAATATTGGCGCAAATTAGAATTGAATGTACCAGATAACTATATCAATGCATACACTTTCACTGTATATTATGTGAATTCAAATTTAGGAATTTGCTTTTCTGTTTGATTGATGTTAATGATTTCATCTCGTTATTATTCTTTTAACATTTTAAAATTTTATTATTATTTTTAAAGAGAGAGGAAGGGAGAGAGGCAGAGAGGGAAGAGACATCAATGTATGGTTGCTTTTCACCTGCCTCCAGCTATGGATGTGGTAGGAGACCTGGCTTGCAACCTGGTTATGTGCCCTGACTGGGAATTGAACCAGCGACCTTTGGGTTTGCAGGCCAGTGCCTTTCCACTGAGCCACCAGCCAGGGCCTAAAATTTTATTTTATTTTTAATTAAAGTTTACATTCATTATTATTTTTGTATTAGTTTTAGGTGTATAGCATACTGGTTAGATGATCGTATACTACTTTACAAAGTATCTCTCCCAATATTCCCAGTACCCACCTGGCTACATATATAGTTATTACAATATTATTGACTATATTCCCTATGCTGTACTTTACATCCTGTGACTATTTTATAACTACCAATTTGTACTTCTTAATTTCTTTTATTCCCTTAAGGATTTCTTTTTAAAATTTATTTTCATTGTTTTTTTTTTTCTTATTACCATAGATCCCCCCTATGCCCCCTCCCCCCACCCATAGTCACTACACTGTTGTCCATGTCCATGAGTCCTCTTCCCTTTTTGCTCAATCCCTTCACCCCAGAGCTGCCTGCCTGCTCTCTGTGAGTCTGTCTCTATTTTGCTTATGTATTCAGTTGTTCATTAGATTTCACATATGAATGGAATTATATGGTATTTGTCTTCCCCTTTAATTTCAGAAGATATCATAATATGTCATTTCAATGATTGTTAGCTAAACATCTCCTTTCTTTTACTTAGGTCTCTGGTAATCATAACCAAGGAATAAATATGTTTCAGGAAGTTCGCATTTTACAGGATGAAATTAATAAACTCAAGCTGGAACTGGAAAGGGTAAAAATTCAGAAGCAAGAAATGGAAAATAAAAATATTGAGGAAATTGCCATTGTCAAAGCAAGTAACAACTTTTATCAAAAGACAATAAACCTGAATGAGGAAGCATTTAAACAAACAATATCTGAGTATAACATGCAACTCAATGTTCTGAGAGCTGAGACTGCAAAACTAAAATCTAAACTGGAGACAGTAGAACAAGAGAGAGAGAGCCTGAAAGAAGAAACGGAATCCTACCGGTTGAGACTGGCTGCTGCTGTACAAGATCAGGAGGAAAGCCAGATCTTAAAACGAAACTTGCAACTTGATTTTCAAAAAGAAAGAGAGGAATGGATTCGTATATGGAAAAAAATGACAATTGATGTGTCTGATTTAACAGAGAGAAATGAGATACTTTCTCAACTCCTTTCTGAAGCTAATAATAAGTCCAACAACCTAGAAGTTGAGCTTCAGGGCACCAGAAATGCTCTGAAAGAAACGACATTGAGTCTAGAAAATATCCAAAAAGATCTAAACCAAACACAACATGAAAAGCAGCAAATTGAGCAGATGTACCAGAAGGAACAAGAGAAAGTAAAGACCTATGTTGAAGAGCAGAGCTCCATAGGGGAGAGACTAGCTGACTTACAACGGGAAAACACACGACTTCAGCAGCAGCTGGAAGATGAGCGCAACAAAACTGCCAGGACAGAAATTACAGCAATTCGTTTGCAAGAGAAGTTGTGGCACATCATGGAAGTGTACCAGGCCAAAAGTGATCAAGAAGTTCTCATGCTAAATGAAATGAATGAAAAGTTAATTGACAAATGTGTTCGTTTAAAAGAACGAATAAACCAATATAAAACCAGTAAAGAAGACAAGGCTGTAAGTATCCAAAAAGATAAACATTTTTCAAGTTTCCTAGAAGATAATTCAAAGTAGTGTTTGATAATGGCTAAGTGTTGACTCTAGTTGAACATTAAAAGGATATAGATTATAACTGTGTTTGCTCTGTCACCTTGAAAGCAATGTATCCTGCAAGTGAAAATTAGACCTAAGAGTTGTTTTGTTTTGGGTAAAGACTTTGTGTTGCCTATGAAATTTTAAGAAGTTAAATTAGATTGTTAATAGATACAGATTAATATTGATAATTTTGTCTTATGCTGATAAAGTATTAATTTCAAACTACCTGTTAGCAGATTTTAATACCATTATGAAGCAAATAAAGGGAAAAAGTCATGCCTACAATGAGTATTTTGAAATTAAATTTCAATTAAGTGGATTATCTTGACAGTTAATTTCAGATTTCCCAGATGAACTGAAATGTAGAGCTGCCTATCTCAGTACTTTTCCTTCAGTGTCTTCTTACACATTTTAGTTGGTATAATGTTATTTTTATTCATGTCAGTTTGAATTAAACTTGGGAATATTTCGATCTTGCATAGTGTAATCTTATGCCTTTCAACTCTTTAAAGGTATCTACTTTTCATTAAACCATAATTTGAGACAAATGTGCTGTTTTAGCAAAACTATACTTGATTTAATCTTTCCACTACCACTTACAATTTTCTTTAAATATTTTTACAAATAATTTGCTCATATTTCTCATTTCAAGGCCCAATTACTATCATTTGGACATAGGTTGGTTTAATACAGAGAGAGTTGTAACCCTCTGTGATTTATTCATTTGGCATTGGCTCTCCAATCCAGACTAGTGAGGGGCGGCAGGATGGATGTGTAGCAGGATGGAGCTCAAGGCCAAATTACCTGGTAAACAGGCATGTGTCCATATGAGGAAAAGAAGGTGAAGTGGTGTATGTGGTGATAGTTTTCCAGTTATGTATTTTGTTAATGTGTGACTCTAACAAAGTACACACAGGAAGGGGCAAAAGTAGGTTTACAGTTGCTTATACAGAAAATAATGCAATAATTAATAAATAATCATCCAAGGATAAACCCCTTATTTTGTATATTCACAACTGTAAACCTCTTTTGCCCCACTCTGTATGTGAAGTTATATATTACTAACATAATTTAATAATAGTCTGATTTATAAAGTCAGTAACAGAAATATCTCACTAGGCAGGTGTGGGACACTTTCAACAAGAACTGGCTGATACCCTGAGAAAACAAACTATGTTAGAGATTCCATCAGTAGTTACACAGGAGATAATGAAGAAAGTAGATAAAATTAGCAGTGAGGTATGTATGAAATTTAACATGTCATCAGTTAATCGATAGCTGATTAAATAATATAAAATGCTTCAGGATACTAATTTTCATGGGCAGTGTTCTATTATTTTGTCATTAATTTATTATAATTTTATTTTTTTGGTTTTTTTTTACTTCTTTTTAATTGATTTATCATTGTTGTATTACAATTGTTTCATTTATTCCCCCCATTGCTCTCATTTATCCTCCCTCCCCTCTCCCACAATCAATCCCCACCTTCTTGTCCATGTCCATGAGTCTTCACATTAGATCCTCATCTAAACTCTACCCTTTCTCTCTCCCTTCTGTTCCTTCCTCCTCCCCACTCCCCTCTGGTCATAGTCATTCTTCTTTTGTTTTCTTTTTTTTTTTGGTTTTTGTCCCTAAGTCCCTGATTTGTTTCTGCTTGTCTATTTGTTTGTTCATTAGTCTCCTGTATTAGGTGAGATCATATATTTGTCTTTTGCCATCTGGCTTATTTCACTAAGCATAATACTCTCCAGTTCCAACCATACTTCTTTCTGCTATGTAGTATTCCATTGTATAAATGTACCAAAGTTTTTTGATCCACTCATCCACTGATGGGCACTTAGGCTGTTTCCAGCACTTGGCTATTGTAAATAGCACCGCTATGAACATACGGGTACATAGGTTCTTCTGAATTGGTGTGTCAGAGTTCTTTGGATATAGACCTAGCAGTGGAATTGCTGGGTCAAAAGGCAGTTCCACTTTTAGTTTTTTGAGGTAATTCCATACTGTTTTCCATAGTGACTGCACCAGTCTACATTCCCACTAGCAGTGCACCAGGGTTCCCTTTTCTCCACACCTTTACCAGCACTTACTGTTTGTTGATTTGTTGATGATGGCCATTCTTATAGGTGTTAGGTAGTATCTTACTGTGGCTTTAATTTGCATCTCTCTGATGTCTAGTGATGTTGAACATTCTTTCATATCCCTATGGGCCCTTCGTATGTCCTCCTCAAAGGAGTGTTTGTTCAGGTCCTTTGCCTATTTTTCATTTGGGTTGTCTGTCTTCCTGATATTGAGTTGTATAAGTTCTTTATATATTTTTGAGATCAGACCCTTCTCATTAGCAAATGGTGTCATTAGCAAATATATTTTCCCATTTGAATGTTTCCCTTTTTAGTTTGTTGATGTTTTCTTTAGCTGAACAAAAACTTTTTATTTTGATGTAGTCCCATTTATTTATTTGTTCCTTTATTTTCCTTGTCCTTTGAGAAAATCAGTGAAAATATTGCTATGTGAGATATCCAAAATTTTGCTCCCTGTTTTCCTCTAGGACTTTTATGGTGGAATGGCTTACATTTAAATCCTATATCCATCTTGAGTTTATTCTGGTGTATGGTGCAAGTTGGTGATCTATTTTCATTTTTTCACATGTCCCTGTCTAATTCCCCAACATCACTTTGTTGAAGAGGCTATTGTCACTCCATTTTATGGTTCGTCCCCTTTGTTGAACATTAGTTGACCATAGAGACCTGGGTTTATTTCTGTTCCATTGATCTATATGTCTATTTTATGCCAGTACCAGATTGTTTTTATTACAATAGCTTTGTAATATAATTTGATATCTGGTATTGTGCTTCCTCCTACTTTGTGCTTCTTTCTCAAGATTACTGTGGCTATTTAGCGTTGTTTCTGGCTCCATATAAATTGTTGAAGTATTTGTTCTAAACCTGTGAAATATGTATTTGGCATTTAAATAGGGGTTACATTGAATCTGAAAGTTGCTTTGGGTAGCATGACATTCCTCCTATCCATGAACATGGTATATGCTTCCATTTATTTGTATTTTCCTTGATTTCTTTCTTCAGTGTTCTGTAGTTTTCTGAGAACAGGTCTTTTACCTGCTTGGTTAAATTTATTCCTAGGTACTTTATTTTTCTTGTTGCTGTAGTAAATGGGATTTGTTTTCTTGTTTCTCTCCCTGATGTTTTATGTTGATGTACAAAAATGCCTTCAATTTCTGGATATTGACTTTGTATCCAGCTATTTTGCCAAATTCACTTATTAGATTGAGTAGATTTTTGGTGGAGTCTATGGGGTTTTCTATGTACACTATCATGTCATCGGCAAATGATAGTTTTACTTTCAAATTAGGAAGCCTTTGATTCCTTTTCTTGTCTGATTGCTATGGCTAGAATTTCCAAACCTATGTTGAATAGAAGTGGAGAGTGGACACCCTTGTCTTGTTCCTAATCTTAAGGGGAAGGCTTTTATCTTTTGTGCATTGAGTATGATGTTGGTTGCATGTTTTTTGTATATGGTCTTTATTATATTGAGGTATACTCCTTCTATTCCCACCTTGCTGAGCATTTTCATCATAATTGGGTGCTTTACTTTATCAAATGCTTTTTTAGCATCTATTGATATGATCTTAGGTTTTTGTTTCATTTTGTTGATGTGGTGTATTGTGTTTATTGAATTGTGAATGTTGTACCGCCCTTGCATCCCCGGGATGAATCCCACTTGATCATGGTGTATGATCTTTTGAATGTATTGCTGAATCTGGTTTGCCAACATTTTGTTGAAGATTTTAGCATCTATGTTCATCAGAGGTCTTGACCTGTAGTTTTCTTTCTTTGTTGTGTCTTGACCTGGTTCTGGGATTAAAATAATACTAGCCTCATAGAAAGAGTTTGGGAGTCTTCCCTCTTCTTAGATTTTTTGGAATAAGTTGAGAAGGATATGAGTTAGTTCTTCTCTAAATAAAGTTAACTGCAAACCCTTAGAGTTTATTATGGGCCACATGCCTTATGTATGTTCCCTAATTTAATCTTCCCAACATTCCAGTAGCATTATTGAGTAGGTGGCATTATTATCTCCATTTTATAGATGAAGAAACTGAGACACAGAAGGTTTAAGTAATTTGCTCAAGGTGACACAGCTACTAACTGGAGGATGTGAGATTCAAACCTAGGCATCTGGCTTCTGTGTAGATACTGCCTCTCAGGCTGTTCAGTGAAACATGTCATTGTCACCAAAGCAGCATGCTAACTTTCATATTCGCTAAAATAGCCACAGTCATTCACATTTGTGAATATTTAAACTTTCAGTTAATGTGATGCTTGGAATACAAAAAATGAATGTTTATCAGAAGGTAACTTTCTATATTTCCCATTTGACCAGTTTACAAATGTATATATTTACCTGATAAAATATAATTTAAAGACATGAATAATGTTTTGTTTGAGTACTAGGGAAGTAGTCAGTGACCTCTTCTGTGAAGGACCAGGCAGTAAATATATTAGGCCCTGTGGGCCATAAGGTCTCTGTTGTTTTGGCATGAAGTAGCCTTAAACAAAATGCAGATGGAAGAGTGTGGTTGTTGTCCAATAAAAGTTAAGTTACAAAAACAGGTATATTTGTATTAGATTATCAGTAATTAAAAGTGTCTTTTTCTTTTTAGCTGCAAGATGCACGGGATCAATGCAAAGACATCGTAAGGTGCACTGATGAGACACGAGATAACATAAAAAAGTATAAAGCAGTGCCGAAACGAACATGAGTATTTATAAAGCAGATGGGCAGTGTCGTATAAGCATTAGCTCAGTTATGATAAGAGATATATTAATGTTAAGCTGGATAAATATTTCATCCTTGAAATATTTTGAAATGCATAATTTGTGTAAATGACCTCTAAATTTTGCACATTATCCATGAAATGCAACTAGAAAAATGGCACAATTGCCAATTCATCTACTTTCAAATTATAAGATTTTATGAAATTGCACCTGCAGGTGTTCATTTAGAAATTATCTGCTGTCTTTTACATTGATGTGTGATAACTATTTTTAAATGTACATTTTAGGCTCGACATGGAAAATGCAAAGTTTAAATTAAAAATAGCAAAGCACGCATACAGAGGTGAACTGTTTCAGACAAACCGGCTAGTTACAAATTCAGTAAGTCAATCTCTTCATTTCCATCATACTGAAAAGGAATTCTTATTTCTCTGGTAGTAGCTTATAAGACACCTTAGGCAATATGAAAAGTGTCAGTGGTAAAAGTAGTTATTGTGTTCATCTGGTACTACTGGCTACTAATAATATAATTCCTCTTTATTAAGGCAGTTGAATTCATAAAATTAATAATTTTTATAGTAAGATTTGAATAAAAATACTGTGATAGTCCAGAAGCAGTATTTGACATACACCTCATTTTGTTCATTCATTCATTTGTTCAATGTTAAGGACTTTACAGCTTTGGCTATTGTTGATAATGCTACTATAGACATTGGAATACAAATATCTGAGTCCAGAAATTTGAGTAATGATTTAATCTAGAATTCTGAATTTTTCTTGTAATTTGAACCCTTCAGTGAGATTTAGAGAATGAATTACTTTTAATGTTGTAATGTGTTCTCTTCATCAAGAAGGGGTACTAGGTCCTCATGCTAGTGTTTTTACAAAAGAAGTGTGTTTTTCCCCCCTTTGCTGGACTTTTAAAAAGAAAAGAGAAGCCAGCGAAGAAGTAGAAATGGCTACACAATCAGGGTCTCACAAAACAACATAGTGCTCCTAGCATCACAAGTTTAGAGACTATTCACTATCCGGCCTTTCAATGGTTAACAATCCAGACGCAGATAAAATGAATGTGTAATCCAGGACTCCAAAAAATATTTTTAAGTTTCTTTTAAATATTTTATTTATTTATTTTTAGAGAAAGGGGGAGGGAGGAAGAAAGAAAGGGGAAGAAACATTGTGGTTGCCAGTGGGGATCTGCCCTGCAGCCCAGACACATGCCCTGCCTGGGAATAGAACCTTCCACCCTTTGTTTCATGAGCTGGTGCTCAATCCACTGACCAACACAGCCAGGGCCAGGTGAAAACTACACAGCTATTTACTAAGCCGAACAGGATTCTCCTGCCATCCATACTCTCCTCTTTAAGAGAAACTACCTATAATTAAGGAACAGAAGACTGCATTGTGAACCCTAAGTTGGAGCAATGAAGTCGATTCGCCCATCACTATTTTATTTCAGTCACAATAGCTCAGTCCATGCAGTTTCATTATACAGATATACCTATCAGGGGAACTGGAACATTGTATTGACTGAGTCTTCTTCTGGCTGAAGAAACATTAAAAAAAAGATTTTTTTTAACCTTATGTAAGTCATATTGTATGAGCATACTTTTCTTTTTTTTTAATTTTTTAATTTTTATTTTTTAAAAGATTTTATTTATTATTTCCAGAGAGAGAGAGGAAGGGAAAGAAGCAGAGGAGAGAAACATCAATGTATGGTTGCCTTTCACCTGCCTCCAGCCATAGATCTGGCTGGAAACCTGGCTTGCAACCCTGTTATGTGCCCTGGCTGGGAATCAAACCAGCAACCTTTGGGTTCGCAGGCTGGCACCTTATCCACTGTGCTACCAGCTGGGGCTATGAGCATACTTTTCATACAAATGAAATTATAACATGTTCATAAGGAGTCTTCTGTGAATGAGAGCGTCAGGAGTTGTCACCTTACAGCTTCATACAGAAATCTATTAAGATATCAAAAATGGAAAAATTTGTAAGAATACTCAAAATTGATGATGCTTATGGTTATGCAAAAACACTGAAGGAATTTTTTTAGATTCCTATACAAATGAGTTAGGTTTCTGACGGAATTACTTGCCACCATAAGGTGTACTCTGTGAATCCAAGATTTAATGAGAGACAGCTTGCAACTAACTTAATCACTCTAAAGCTTCTCTGGAAGGTTCCCATGTCATGAATCCCCAACCCTGAGACCACCTGGGCTAAGATATTTGATCAACACAAGACTGAGGTTAAGACTCTGAACTGGCAAGAAGATAGCTCTAGTTTCCTCAAGCTTCCTTCAAAAAATATAGTTGAGTATGCCTATGAAAAGAACTTTAGAAGACTTCCATAGGTCAGGTCTCTATGAAATAATTATTTTTACAAAATAAAGGCAAATAATTAATAATCTGATGCCTGCAACATGTTTTGCATTATAAGTGAAAAACAACACAGAGTAAGCTGGTCAATATCATGAGGCAGATGGTGCCCCTAAGATCAGAAAATAACACTACATGCAAAGCAACACCATGAGAATTAACATGCAGTGTATGCAAGATTAGCAATCTACAAATGCAATCCATACCAAGTCACAGTTTATGCATGTGTGGTTGAGGAGATTGTGTATGAGAACTGGAAGGGAGGAAGAAATGTACAGATGACCTCAGGAAAGGGGTCAAGGCTGGAAATATTGACTGGGGAATCTGGTTAGAAGTTTGTGATTTAAGGAACTCTGAGAGGTATTTAAATAAGGAATGGAGCCCTGGCTGGTGGCACAGTGGATAAGGTACCGGCCTTCAAACCCAAAGGTCACTGGTTTGATTTCCCAGCCAGGGCACATAACCAGGTTGCAAGTCAGGTCTCCAGCCAGGTCTGTAGCTGGAGGCAGGTGAAAGGCAACCATACATTGATGTCTCTCTCTCTCTCTCTGCCTCTCTCCCCTCCCCTCTCTCTAAAAATAATAAAATAAGCTCTTAAAAAAAAAAGAAATAAAAATAATCCAGGACTTGAACATCAGGGTTACTCTTTATGCATTGGGGTTAAGGGAGGGGAGGGGAGGGTGTTATCAGTTGCTGATGAGAAAGAAACAGGATAAGGTCTAAAGGAAAAGATGCTTAGAAATGTTTTAGTGCAATTACAGGATTGAAAGTCAGATTCTTAGGTAAAAGAGGGTAAGTGGTGAAAATATAAGTATGTGGATAAGGCCTTGTATTAAAGAATATTAGAACAGGATGATAGGAAACAACTATAATAATCAAGTTAAAAGTTATGTTTTTATAAAATATGGAGAGACAAACTTTATTGAAACACCAAGTGTTGAGTTGAAAAGGAGAAATTAAAACCTGTGGCACAATAAAGGCTTAGAGGATGAGAGTCTTTATCTCATTCTAAAGTCAGATTATCATCATTGGGTAATGGGGACTGCATGGGAATTTTTTGAAGATTATTTTAGTAAGATGTGATTTTTTAATAGAACCTGGAATATCTTCAAATATTGCTGAAATATTTGTATGACATCTTTAGAAACTAAAATGTCAATGTAGCCACTCTCTTAAAATTTTTAACATAAGGTATTTTATATGTAGAAGCTCCCATTTTAACAAATATTGGCAATATAAGTTCCAGGAAAATGATGAAAATGTAGTCAACTTAAATTGTAGCAAAAAGTCATTATTTTTGAAATCTATTCTTCTTGGCATCAGGTTTATAAACTACATTTCATAAACCTTTCTACTACATGTTATAAACCTGTCTATACATATTTTTCATGAACTCATGAGAAATGCGATTTTTAAGAAAGAATAGTGAGTCTTCAGATTTTTACGAATCATTTTCTCTAAAAACATTATTCAATACTTCAGGATGAAAAGGACCCATTCAAAAATTATACTGAGTTTAACCAATCTATGGATCAAAAACTGAAGAAAAATAGTGAATTAGAAAAAGAGATTACCGGGTAAGATTTTAATGTTTCAGGTCATTTCTACCATTAATTAAGATTTCACTGTCATTTTATGTTATTAAAACCAAAATGCAAATTTACTTATCTGTAATTTTCATCATTAAACAATTATCCTATTTAAAAGTTTACTTCAGAATCTCCCAGCACCATCTGAATGGTTTTGGCTATGTCCTCGTTGCCTTGTTTTCTCCCAGAAGCCTTGATTTCTCCTCTTTTTGGTCCATACTTCTCTGTCCCTGTGAATTAGGTGGTGTTTGCCTCTGTGTGTTAGGCAGGGCTGTCACACCTTTGCATTGTAAGGGGTGGAGCCTTAGGTATACAGTGGTGCACAGAGACCCTTTCACCACCTTGTGGTGCTGTATGTGGGGGAAGGGTCAGGGACGGACCAATGCCACTTGCTTGGAACACACCCTTTCCCAGTCACTTCACTTCCTTCCCATATGCAACTAGCATCCCCCTAACTGTTGCCCTGGTGATAGCTCCCAGCATGGGTGGGTTTGTGTACATTCTAGGACCCTGGGGGCCTCTAAACAGACTCTCCTGAGGCATGGGCAGTGTTTTCCTCTGCTCCAACTCCTGCTGGTTCTCACAGCCAGAAGCAATGAGCCTGTATTGTCCTGGCACTGGAATTAGGAGCTGTGTGGACTGGCCTGGGGCTGGGGTTGCTCCTAGGTGTTCCTCGGACCTTTGTTGGACTTCCATATAGTTCATGACCTTCTGGCAGCTCTGGTGGTATTTTTTGTTGTTGTTGTTTTGTTGTGATGTAATTGTAATCCTTATGGTTGTGTAAGGAGGTGAAATGTGTCTTCCTACACCTCCATCTTGGTCAGAAGCCCAGAGATGTTTATGTTTTAGTATTTCTCAATAAACAGAAAACAATTTATTTTAAACTTACAGTGGTAGTTCCAAGGTATATATATAGTTCCCTTGAGGGGCATTGGTTCACCAAATAATGATGACTTAACAAAAGAAAGTAAAAAATAGCATCATTCTATCAAGGTACGAAGGTAGATCTCAGAAAAGGAACAGCGGCCTCTGCTAGCATTTTGTTTGGCAGAAAACTGCCCCTCCCCACCGCAGCTCTCCCCCTGATGCTTAGACATTCTGTTTTTCCTGTTTTCCCTGGTTTCTTTCATGCCATTGCCCGTACTGGAGCTCAGAGGGAGTGAGTTTTGGTAAGTCTGGGCATAGGCCCTTTAAGAGGAACACCTGGGACTCCAGAAACCCTCCGTCTCACTCAGCCTCAATCCCCGCTGGTTTTTATAGCCAGAAGTTATGAGGACTTTTCTTTCTGGCACTGGAACCCTGGTCTGGGGGACGTGGTGTGGGGCTAGGACCCCATCACTTCTCAGGATATCTGCAGCCTAGATAATCCTGCCAGTATTTATCCACCACATGTGAGTATGGGACCAGCCCATTCTGCATCCATGTCCCTCCTACCATTCTCGATGTGGCTTCTTTTTAAAATTCCTACTTGTAGAACTTCCATTCAGCTATACTTCAGGCAGTTGTGAATGGTGGTGGTTCTGTAGTTTTGTGATAATTTTGATGTGGGAGTGGGAGAATGTGAGGACTGCCTCTATCCATGTCAACATCTTAACCAGAAGTCTATAATTAAACTTTTATAGAGGGCAGTTTTTCTAAAAATGGCAAAGTAATGCATCCTGTGTAAAATATGATTTGACCTCTTTAAACTTCTTTGAACCAAAAGGATCAAATACCAATGTTCTGAAATCATGTTTATTTAATAGACCATTATTTATTGTACTTTTTATCAAATTAATCTAAATAACACACATCCATATTCCCTATATCTAGAAATAAGTGGGAATTTATTTTAGTTACATGCTTATGTTTTTTATTAATGCAATTCCCAGTCTATACAATTATTATTTATTGGACTTATTTCATAAACTATATGTCACTTCTATAATAATGTCTCTTGTTTAACTTCAATACTTTAAATAATATTTGGCTTATTTCTCATGTCGCAGGAATTGGAGAACAACTCTAAGTAGGAAACTAAGGGAAGGTATGTTGCCATAATTTATTAATTGAATTTAGATTTCATTGATTTCTGAAATAAACTTTAAATAGTAAATGGCATCCCTTTACATGTTGGAGCAGCAGATGTTGCATTAAGTATTTCCCAATACATAGGGAATGAAAAATGTGAAAGCATAAACATGCATAAGGAAGAATACAATTATTCACATTCATTTATCGCATTTTTAAATCTCAAAACTCCATGTATCTCTTTTGATTTCTGGCTCTCCCCTTCCTCTCCTCAGCCAGACCTGTGGATCTTGTCAACCTGCACATTGAAACTCTTGTCACAAAACTGGGCATCATCCACGTCTCATGGTTTTGCTAGTGATGTAAGGCCAAATAACCTGACTCATCTAGTAATATTGGGTTGGCCAAAATGTTCTGTATTTTCTGTAAGATGGCTCTTGTACCACTTAGTTGTCTTTTGCTTCACTAGAAAAATTTTTGTTATATTGTATTGTGACAATTGTCACACCAGTGTGCATTAAAAAAGCATCAAAATTGCTGAATTTGTATAGCCATTTTAGCATTGAAGATGGAAGAGAATAAGCAACACTTTTGGCCTATTATGCTTTGTTATTTTTAGAAAGGTAAAAATGCAGTTGAAATGCAAAGAAAGATTTTGCAGTGCATGGACAAGGTGCTGTGACTGATCAATGTGTCAAAAGTGGTTTGCAAAGTTTCATGCTGGAGATTTCTCCCTGGATGATGCTGCACTGTTGGGTAGACTAGTTGAAGTAGATAGCAATCAAATCAAGGAATTGATTGAGAACAATCAATGTTATGCTACATGGGAGATAGCTGACATCCTTAAAATATCCAAATTAAGCACTGAATATCACTTGCATCACTTGGTTGTGTTAATCACTTAGGTGTTTGGGTTCCACAGAAGTTAAGCAAGAGAAACCTTCTTCACCATATTTCTGCATGCGATTTTCTAATCAAATGAAAGAAAAAATCCTGTTTTTAAAACAAATTGTGATGGGCAATGAAAAGTGGATACTTTACAATTATATAGAACTGAAGAGATCGTGGGGCAAGGAGAAATTTGCTACCCACAACCACACCAAAGAAGACAAGGTTGTGTATATGATGGGATTGAAAGGAAGTCCTCTGTCACCAGCTCCATCCTGAAAACCAAATGATTAATTCCAACAAGTACTGCTCCCAATTAGACCAATGAAAGCAGTACTTGACCAGAAGCATCAGGAATTAGTCAACAGAAAATCCATGATCTTCCATGAGGATAACACAAGACTGCATGTTTCTTTGATGACCAGGCAAAAACGGTTACAGCTTGGCTGGGAAGTTCTGATTAATCCACTGTGTTCACCAGACATTGCACCTTTAGGTTTTCATTTATTTCGGTATCTATAGGATTCTGTTCATAAAAAACATTTCAGTTCCCTAGAAGACTGCTAAAGGCACCTGAAACAGTTCTTTGCTCAAAAAGATAAAAAGCCTGGGAAGATGGAATGAAGAAGTTGCCTGCAAGATGGCAGAAGGTAGTGGAACAAAACAATGAATACATTGTTAAAGTTATTGGGAAAAATGAAAAATCTGTCTTTCTTTTTAACTTAAAAACAGAACGAACTGTTGGGCCAACCCAATATTTGGTCAAGTAGAGTTCATATAGCTGTCACTGAGGAATGACATTTAAATCTCCAGTCATTGACTCTCACTGGTTGACATTTTACCCTCAGGAAACTCCAAATTCCTTTAAGTGGAGTGAAAACACTGAAATCCATTTAGCTCTTGCTGAATAGTTCAACCCTGTCGCTGGATGCTACTTACCCACTCTGTCCCTTTGCTCTAGTGCCTAGCCAAATTAGACACCTTCTAATTCTACAACTGCCCTTCCTCACCCGTAGCCTGGGCATCTGCTTCATTTGTCTATCTCGCATACTCTTTCCTCATCCTACAGGAACTACTTACATATGTATCACCTCCATCAAAGAGCCAAATATGTTGACACAAAACTGGGATGCCCCTTCTGTGGGCTCTGATAGTGACATTCTGTATTTGTCACCGTATACATGACTGAGTGGAAACTGCCTGTTCATCTATCTTTTCAGTTTATAGTATATGATTGTTCAGGAGCGGAGTGTGTCATCTTCACCTTGTAACCCCAGTGCTTGTCATGATCCCTTAACACTTGGCTGTTGAATAAATGAATGAGGAATGAGAAAACCAGAAGCTCTGATACCTAGCCACAATAGCAATGAATTCAGTGTGCAACCATGGACAAGTTGTATGTCATAGCAATCTGTGTACTGTAGTCATACATAGATGTTTTCAAGCTTAACACTTATACTTATTTGTCTTTTAGATAAAGAATATAATTCTTTTTCTCTCTTTCCAGGAGCAGCTAAATTTGAACCTCTACACAGCAGACCTTATCTTTCAGGATTAACTGACCATGGAGATTCATATAAAAGTCTACATTTGAAAAATTCACAAGCATATGAAAACATTTTGAAAAAGAAGTACATGATGTGAACCAGAAGAGTAACTTATATACTGGACTCTACATAACATTTTAATTATTTTCCATGAACTGTATATGTGAAATCTTTATTAAGAAAAATATATTTAGACCATGTGTAAATGATGAAAAGGTCTACAGTATTTTAAACTGCATTCCTTGGCATGTACGTTTTAAGCAGTATTGTAAACTAGCATCAGCACTATGAGTTATACATACTCAAGCTGACCAAATGCCTGCTGTTGAACCCACAAACAGCCAAGCTGTCTTGCATACTTGAGTAGTGTTAATTGACAGCTTTTATGTATTTTCCAATTTTATCACCATATTTGGTCCTAAAGAGTTACACAGACATCCTTTTGATGTCTGCTGCTATGGCCACCATCAAGGTTTGGATGTATTGCAATTGTTATAGTGTCATTAGACATCATATGTAACTTTTAAGTACTGACTCACAGATCTTTCCTTATTGTAAAATAAAGTTTGCCTAAGCCTGTTCCCCTTTTCTGTTGACTATTTATTTGAAACATTCTTAACATTAGAGAAAGTTCCAAGTTTTAATGCCAAGAACTTTTTTCACCTGAACCTGATGAGACTAAATTGCTGACATGATGCCTCCATCCCTGATTAGATCTTCCTTAGTAAGGAATCTTCTATACTGTTTACACACACACAGGGGTTCCTCCTCTTTAATCCTCTTCCAACTCCCTCCCTTCCTTTGTTACTTTCCTCTTGGTTGATGTAAATTTCTTGTTCACATCCTTTGCCTGTTTTTTTCTGTCAGCTGTTAGCCAAAAACACATTATCCCATCTCTGATGGTTCAGCCATGTGGGGTGTGCCCCCTCCTCACCTTCGCCTATTTTACCCAAGGAGAGGCCTCAGGGCCATCTGATGATAAACCAAAGAACCTTCAGTTGGTCCTGCTCAGCCTGTCTTCTTGCTTTCTCTTGTGGGGAGGGGTCTGTTCTGCCGCAGCAGTGCTGACAGCAGTGATATGACAGAGAAGGTGGGACACATTCTCTGCTTCTCCTCAGTTCTTGGGAGACATTTCTCTCATGCTAAACTGGGTTTTCATCCCAGCCTCTCTTCCCAAATAAATGTGGTGTGTGGCTCCCATCTACCTGACTGTTGTGTATCTCAGTTTACACAGAATTCAGGTCAGAAAGGGGGTGAGGTGGTATTTGCTCAAACATCCCAACATTTAATGAGTTGTCTTTTTTACCAATCAATGTCCCTTTGTATAATTACATTTAATTACTATTATTCTATCTCATGCACCTCAGAGTGTATTATTTTTCTTATGACTTCATTAATGATTTTCTTCCTGTATATGTGTCTAATTTTCATGTATTCAAATATGTTGGTCTTTTCGTTTGGCATCTCCCTCTCAGAAGTTACACAAGCATCCTTCTAAATTTTCTCTGTTTTCTGTTTTATTATATTTTGATATCTAATACGTCTTACACTTATTTATGCATATAATGTGAAGTGAAGGGGCCAATTATGCCAGCACCATTTATTTGAAAAACCAACCTTCCCCTAGCAAAGATCTCTTTTTAATATCTAACAGGAGCCTCAAATTAGAGATACCCCAACCTCAGACCATTTAATGGTTCCCTTTTCCACATTCTCCATTTAATCAAAGGTACCACCCCCTTAAGTCCTTGTTTCTCATATTTGCAGGCATCTCTTAACTTCTTTTCTCAGGTGGCTATAACTTTTAAAACTTAAAACAATAAGTTTATTATAGGCAAAGTAAAAGACAAAAATAGGCAAGAGGAAAATTTTGAAACATCTATTGTCCCAACACTCAAGAATAACCATGTAATATATATTACTTTAGGTAGTTTTCTTTTTGTCCATAGTTTTTAAAAAGTATATTTTATTGATTTTGCTATTATAGTTGTCCCAATTTCCCCCTTTGCTTGCCTCCACCTGGTACCCCACATTCCTTCAGGCAAAGCCCCCCTTAGTTCCTGTCCACATGTCGAGCATGTAAGTTCTTTGGCTTCTCCATTTCCTCTATTAGTCTTAACATCCCCCTGTCCATTCTGTAACCACCACCATGTACTTTTTTGTTTTCACATCCAGACAATTCACCATTTAATTACTGCCTTCTGCCAGCCTCTCAAATCATATGAATACCAAGTTTTCTTTTCATTATTTCAAAATGCTTTAAAATTTAAAAAAAACTACTTTCTTAGGTAATATCAACTTCAATATTACCAAACACATGCACAAATACATTTACACACATATTTTTACAAATGTTACACTAGAAGAAGTATTTCTACTCCTATGACAGAGTCTAATAACATGATTTAATTAATTACCTTCAAAATTTTCTATTAGAGATATTTTGGTCTAGTTTCTTTCATTCCTTATTTATAAAAATAATCTCACCTCATAATTATCCTTCCCAGGCCCCACCTACATTTGCTTGGATGTAGGCAGACTTCTCCTGAGCTAAAAGATACAATGAAATAAACAATCTCTATTTTCATTCCCAAAACATTTAGTCTTCTTTATTCTTTATTATAGTGTTCAATAGGGTAGTCACTTAAAATGTAGCTAGCTCAAATTGCAATGTACTATAAAGCACATACTGGATTTTGAAGAGTTAACACAAAAAATGTAACGTCAATAGCTTATATAATTTTTACATGTTAAGTGATGTTAGATATAATGTAGTAAGTTAAGCATTTTTCTTTTTCTTTAAAACTTACCTTACATTGGAATGCTATTTTTGTGAAATATATCACAGAAAGGGTGTATTGCAGAACTCACTTTTGTGATAACTGTGCTAGAGACAGCACCAAACCTGTAGTAAAAAATGAATTTGGTTTCTGAGTCCGATTCCACCACCTCCAATAATATAACTAAATTTTATTTTAAGCTACTGGAACTACAACTTACTCTCTTTGGAGTTCTGCATCTTAGATAGTAAATTGATATACACATATATTTTTGCCATGCAGAGGGTCTTATTTTTTTCAATACCATCTGTTTCCCCTCTATATATGTTTTCACAAGTTGAAGCCTTCAGAAATAATGGCACTTGCAGTGCTCTGCTGATCCCCACAGAGTAGAAATTTTGATATCTACTAAGTTGAGGTAAAAACAAACAAACAAAAAAAAAACTATAATTTAAATAATTTTGTAGAATAGTATTTTTGAGATTGTAGTTGACTGACTTCCTATGTGGTCTTAAATTAACCACTGAAGTCTTTAAAATTTTGTTGAGGTAGGGATTAGGTATGTTCACATTTGAATAATGAAGTTTACTATAGCATTAATACGTTATCCCAAGCACCCCATGTTTGGTGGCCTTTATTGCTAGAAATGGTTATTTCTACTAACTATTGGAAAGTAATCTCATCTAATTTAATTGCTAATATGACAATACACTGTATATATTGTCTATATGCATGAGTCATACAGTTTAGTTGGTAAGTGCCACCCCCAATTAGTCTTCACTTTCAGCATTTTTTCTAACCTAAAGAGTTAACTAATTTTTCCACACATCAACTACCACTTGGTTGATATTTAAAACACAGATTGTTAATAAAATCTATGTATTATACACCCACAAACAAGCATATATTTTGTAACAGTGAAGAAAATAGCATGTATTCTATGTAATATATATCCGCATTTTATTTTTTTCCTTAGTTGCATTAGATTTTTTAAAAAGTTATTGCAAGTAACCTGATTTTCCCAATTTAGGAAATAATTCCAATCTAAGTAAACTTAACCTGTAGACATGCAGATACAACAAAAATACAAAACTATACATTATTTAGTAAAATCTACTTCTAACAAGATTATCTTAAAGCACTCATAAGTTAAAGTTGGTTCTTACCCATTCAGCTACCTATGTTTTTTGATTGGTGTGTTTAACCATTTACATTTAAGGTGATATTTTAATTTTACTTTTTAACTTTTATTAGAGAGGGGGAAAGGGAGAGAGGGAGAGAGACATCAATGCATGGTTCCCTTTCACCTGCCTCCAGCTACGGACCTGGCTGGGGAATTAAACCAGTGACCTTTGGGTTCGCAGGCTGGCCACTTATCCACTGTGCTACCAGCCAGGGCCTAAGGTGATAATTGATAGGTACTTATTCATTGCCATTTTTTCCCTTTGTACCTGTGTTCCTCTGTCTCTCTATCTTTTCAAAGCAGACCCTTTTGTATTCCTTGCAATGCTAGTTTGGTTGAGATGTATTCTTTTAGCCTTCTTTTGTCTGGGAAACTCCTTATTTCACCTTCCATTTTGAATGAGAGCCTTGCTAGGTAGAATATTATTGGTTGTAGGCCTTTATTTTTTCATTGCTTGGAATAATTCTTGCCATTCCCTTTTGGCATGTAGTGTTTCTGTTGAAAAAACAGCTGATGACCTTATCAGAGTCCCCTTGTATGTTATTAGCCGTTCCTCTCTTGCTTTTAGGATTCTCTTTGAGAGTTGCCATTTTAATTATGATGTATCTTGGAGTAGGTCTGTTTGAGTTCATCTTCATTGGGACCCTTTGTGCTTCCTGAACTTGCATGACTTTTTCTCTCCTCAAGTTAGGAAAGTTTTCGGTCATTACTTTTTCAAACAAGTTTTCTATCCCTTGTTTCTCTTCTCCTGGTATCCCTATGCTATGAATATTATTATGTTTCATGTTTTCCTGCAGTTCTTAAAATATCTTCTATCTTTTTTCAGTCTTGTTTTTTTTTTTTTTTTGTGCTATCTGGGATCTTTTTTCTACATTGTCCTCCAGCTCCCCGATCTGATCCTCTGTTTTCTCTAGCCTGTTTTTGATTTCTTCTACTATACTCTTCAATTCAGAAGTTGTATTATTCATTTACTCTTGGCTCTTATTGATAGTTCTTATGTCACTTTTAATGTTGGTGTAGTTTTTATTAAGTTCCTTGTAGTTTCGCTGGAACTTCGTAGTTTGCCTGGAGTAGTTTGTAGTTTTCTGAGTTCACTGAGCTCATTGAGCTTCTCTATAATCATTATTTGGAATTCCATATCTGATTGTTTGCTTGCCTTTATTTCATTTTGCACTCTTTCGGGGGATTCTTCCTTTCCTTTCGATGCAGGGGGAGAGGGTGTTTCTTTTTCTTTCCATTTTTAGGTGACTTTGTTTGTTTCTTAGATTGACCTTCACCTAGTTTTAAATGTCACTTAACTGTGCATTAAATTCTCAGGTTGTTTACTTTTGGGTATTGTTTTCATCCATCAAATGATCTGCTTCTCTTTGCATCAATACTTCACTATTTCAATGTCTTTATTAAACGTATTTTAATGTACAGTTCAAAAGTTCCCCCTCATCAGTATCCTTTTCAGTATTCTCTTGGCAATGTTTACCTTATTACTTCAAATGAAGTTTTAATCAGTATTCCAGTTTTAAATAGTTATTTTAGTCCTGGCTGGTGTGGATCAGTGGACTGAGCACTGGCCTGTGGACCCAAGCGTCTCTGGTTGGATTCCCAGTCAGCACACATAACCAGGTTGCAAACCAGGTCTCCAGCCAGGTCTGTAGCTGGTGGCAGGTGAAAGGCAACCATACATTGATGTTTCTCTTCCTTCCTTCCTCCCTTCCCCTCTCTAAAAAATAAATATTTTTAAAAGTTATTTTAATTTTGAGAATTAAAAGCTTGAGAATTAATTTTAACTGACAGTCTTTTGAATCAGTGTATCCAGATACATACTATGTCTCTCAATTTATTTAAGCCTTATATGTTCCTCATTAGTTTTTGGTAGTTTTTTTCCATAAGTTAACCTTGCCAACTTTAAGATATATCAGGGATTTTTAATTGAATGTAATGGTATATTTTTCCGTTATGACTTATCAATGATTACTGTTTTGGTATCAGTATGTTTGATGATGAGATTGAAGTATGTTTTTAAGCTATAATTTTGTAACTGGAGAAGCTGATAATTTATGGCAGGTTTTCAGGAAAGGCAAACTGGATATAAAAAATTTTGCCACCACCCTGGCTGGTGGCATAGTGGATAAGGTGCCAGTGTGTGAACCCAAAGGTCGCTGGTTCGATTCCCCAGCCAGGGCACATAACCAGGTTGCAAGTCAGGTGTCCAGCCAGGTCCGTAGCTGAAAGCAAGTAAAAGGCAACCATACAGCGATGTCTCTCTCTCTCTCTCTCTCTTCCTTCCCTTCTTTTTAAAAATAGTAAAATAAAATTTTTTTCACTAGAAAGATTTACTATATTGAAGAATGGAATGATGCAGATGAAAAATAAGATCAAGTAAAATGCAAACAAGAGGAGCTGCTTCTTATTGAAGGGCAAGATAATTAATTGCATTAAAGAAAAGAACAGATAGCTAATTTTTCTTCAAATTCCATTAGCCAAAATTTTCAGTAATTTGTTTACTGACCTTTTACAATCTTACCTTCATCATCATGAAGCCTCCAGGGCTCCACTCATTCCATACTCCTTAAAATTTGCAAACTTAAAATTAAATACTCACTTCACCTTGCTTCCATCCTTCTCTATCAGCAATGCCTATCTTTATTCCATTTCTTAGGAAGTCAAAACGTGTTGACTCCATACACCATGGAAGCTGATGTAATTACATCAGGGTATACAGAAACTCCAATTTATGTAGATCTTGACCCAGTAATTCCAGTTGGGCCGTACCTGGTATTGTGGGTGAAAAGGACAGCAGCAGGGGCAGGCCCACAACAGCAGCTCTTACAAAACCCTAGCTAACTCAAAGCTCACCAGGTTCCTAACACCATACATTTGCTAGTATTTAACAGCTAACCCAAATGAAAAGTAACAGAAACCAACAGCACATTACATTTGCAAGCTTGGCAACCACATTTTACAGAAAGCCAAATACAGGTATTAGTTTAGGTACTTATTCTTCAGAGGCCATCTATTGCCATTTTGTTCTTTATTGGCTGAATAATTTGCAAAATTGTTTGGAATCAACAACTCATAAGCTTAGTGCCTAGACTTTTAGGATTGCTGCTGGAGAGGACTGGGGTCCCTGCTGAGGAACTGACTGGCTCCTTCATTGGGAAAAGAACAATGAACAGAAACAACAAAATTTCCCGGGCCTACTCAGCATGGCTATAGAGAAAATGGTTTTTTGTGAATGATTCCAACCACAATCACCAAGCATTTGCTTCTTACAGCAGCCCAATTCAAAAAGTATCTATTATACCCTGCTTCTCTCCTCAGACCAGTAAAGCCTCTCAGTAGCGACATCTGAAGACTGAATTTCCTGACGAAGCCTATGATAAGTATCAAAAACATTACTAGGCTACAGAGAAGCAGGAACCACACACTAAGATTCCAGGTTGGTTGTAGAGATTTGGTTGACGCTAGTGCTTTTGTATGAACCAAAGAAACCTAAGGAGTGTACGCAGGCCAACACTGAACTTCTGTGTTCTTCAGTCAAATACTATCTGGATATTGAGTTTCTTACAAGCAATTGAAAGTGAATGGGAATGGGATTCTAATTTCAGATTCAGAGCAGATGCCCTGTAGAGTTGGTCCTCAGAACTCCCATGCCAATCAAAGACTCAAATAATGCCCTGCTTTAGCTTTCCCACACGATCACGTAAGTTACACTAATGAATTAATGATGTGTAGAGTGACATTTATTTTATGATGGAAAATGACTGAGAGATGGATGCCATAACAAATCCCTTAGCAAAGGATTTTTAATTCCAGTTCAAGGGCTGTCATTGATGTTTTTCCCCTGTACAAGTTTCCAGGAAACATATTGAGCACTTTTCCACAATTGACTCACTCATTCTTTGGGATGTACTAAAAACAGGGCTGATTTGAAAATGATCTGAATACTGAGTATACTTGCCAGCAAACACATAGTTCCATCAGCAGAGCAGAAGGCCTGACTAACGTGGTCTGAACACAACCTCCATCCAATCTTTGGCTAAATGCTAAGCTATGCAGACACAGCAGCAAACTTGAGGAAGCAAAGTATAAACACTAAAAATGAACAGAAGCTAACAACAAGCAAAACAGAACCAAGTATATGAATACAAGGAATAGGCCTTCAGTGGTCAGGGGGAAAGGGGTTGGGGTGGGGGAGGCAGAGGGAAAGAAGGGGAGCAGCTTAGACAAGAACCTAGTATAAAGGAACCATGGACATGGACAACAGGTGGGATTGACTTTGGGGGGAATGGGTGGGTGGGGAGGGGGACAGAGGGGAGCAAAAAGGGGATGGATGTAATACAACAACAATAAAATTAAAAAAAAAAAAAGAAAAGAAAATACAAACTAGAAAAAAAATAAAATAAATATTATCCAGTTTTTCAAAAAAAAAAAATTAACAGAAGCCCTGGCTGGTGGCACAGTGGGTAAGGCACCAGCCTGTGAACCCAAAGGTCGCTGCTTTGATTCCCCAGCCAGAGCACATAACCAGGTTATAAGCCAGGTCTCCAGCCAGGTTTGTAGCTGGAGGCAGGTGAAAGGCAACCATACATTGATGTTACTCTCCCTTCCCCAATCTCTGAAAATAATAAATAACATCTTAAAAAACAAACAAACAAAAAAAAAACAGGAACAAAAGAACAGAGAAATGAGTGGCTGCATACTAGTAGGAACAGACTTCACAAATTTATTGGAGTATTGGAGGCCAGTTATAAAACACAGCAAGAACAACCCTCTTCTAAGTTAATCACACTTCCTATTTGTGATATTCGTTGAAATTCAACAAAATTATAAAGCAAAGAAATCAGGAAGGGGGATCTTACTAAGGAAGAAAATAGAAATTGTGTATCTCTTCCAGATGTTGGGTTATCATAGTCTTTTTTTTTTTTCTTTAAAGATTTTATTTCATTATTTTTAGAAAGAGGGGAAGGGAGAGAGGCAGAGAGGGAGAGAAACATCAATGTATGGTTGCCTTTCACCTGCCTCCAGCCACAGACCTGACTGGAGACCTGGTTTGCAACCTTGTTATGTGCCCCGGCTGGGGAATCGAACCTGCGACCTTTGGGTTCGCAGGCCGGCACCTTAACCACTGTGCTACCAGCCAGGGCTTGGGTTATAGTCTTAAATGCACCTGTTATAAACCCCTTCAAAAAACTAATGGAAGTCATGTTTAAAGAATTAATAAAAACTGCCCTTGAGAGTTAGCTCAATTAGTTAGGACACTACTAATACAACAAGGCTGCAGGTTCTATCCCAGGTCAGGGCACACAAGAATCAACCAATGAATGCATAAATAAGTGGGACAATAAATCATGTTTTCTCTCTCCTTTCCCCCAACAACACATTTTAAAAATGTTTAAGAATAAAAACGATGATGAAAATAATGCAATGCAGAACCTCAATTTAGATACATGTATAGATTATATGAAAGACTAAATAAGAATTTGATACCTAAGATTCTCAGTCAAGATGGCAGCATAGACAGACATGGCTTGCCAGTTCACATAACCACATCAACATTACAATGAAATGAACCAGCATTCATAACTATCAGAAATCAAGTTGAATGGAAGTCTGACAATGACAGACTTAAAGAAATCACGTAGATCCAGATTGGTAGGAGGGACACAGAGGTGGAATGGGCTGCTCCCGCACCCACGTATGTTGGTCAAAAATATAGGAGATACCTCAGGAGCAAGGATGCACAGCCCTACACCAGGCTCCCAGCCCAAGGTTCTACTGCCAGGAAGATAAGCCTCCATAAAAAGAAGTGGGGAGAGTTGGTGGAAGAAACTGCTGGAACCTCAAGCAGTTCCTTTTCAAGAACACACACAAGACTCACCTACTCTTGACTCATTCCCATTGAGCTCCAGCACCAGGGTAGCAGCTTGAAAAGCACCAGTGGTGTACAGGGGGGAACTGAAGTGTCTGGTATCAAGGTGAGCAGAAGCCATTGTCCGAACCCTTCTACCACAGCTGGGAAGCTGGTGCCATAGCTGAGACTCTCAGCCTGGCTAACACTGACCTGCCTTGGAGATCCCGAGACTATGCCCCACTCAACTTAGGCCCACCTGAGCTGCTTTCACATATGAATTGGTTTTGGCTCAGGCTGCACAACTTCTTTAATCCTACCAAACAAGCAGCAGCTGCCTCAGTGAGCCGCAGGCCTGGCACTAGCAGCAGCCAGCGTGGATTCATAGCTTAGATTCATCTGGAAATATCCAAGCTCAGCACAGCAACAGCATCTCAGATTGCTTTGCAGCTCAGGCAGGGTGGCCCCGGGCAAAACACAGGTTGGGTCTGACCTTGGCCTGCACCCCCCGGGAAGCCCCAGGGTCAGCACATGCAATGGACTGCTACCGACCATCCTGCCCCTTGCACAGCTGATCCTCCACAGAATGTGGATGTGGGTGGTTAGCAGTAAGTCCTGCAGCTGACTGGCCTGGGTAAATCCCTCCCACTGACGTACCAACAGTAATCAAGGCTCAACTACAAGGGGAGGGTGTACTCAGCCCACACAAAGGGTGCACCTTGAGTACTCAGCTTGGGAGGGGAGGCAGTGCCACTAGCCCTTACAGGACACCTACCACATTAAGCCATACTACCAAGACACAGAATCAAAAGCAGATATACTTAATACATAGAAGCAAACACAGCAAGCCGGCCAAAATGAGGAGACAAAGAAACAGCCCAAATGAAAGAAGAGATCAAAACTTTAGAAAAAGAGCTAAACAAAATGGAAATAAGCAATTCCTCAGATGCAGTTGAAAACACTGGCTGTAAGGATGCTCAAAGAAATTAGTGAGAACCTCAATAGCATTAAAAATAAATAAACAAACAAATAAATCCAGTCAGAAATAAAGGGTTTACTAACTGAAATAAAGAATTTACAGAGAAATAACAATAGTGTGGATGAAGCCGAGAATCAAATCAATGATTTCAAATCAATGATTTGGAACATAAGAAAGCAAAAAAGAACTGATCAGAACAAGAAGCAAAAAAGAATCAAGAAAAAATGAGGATGGTGCAAACAGCCTCTGGGACAACTTCAAGGGGTCTAACATTTGTATCATAGGGGTGCCAGGAGAAAGGAAAGACCAAGAAATCTATCTGAAAAAGTAATGAAATAAAACTTTCCTAATTTGATGAAGGAAATAGACATGCAAGTCCAGGAGGCACAGGGAGTCCCAAAGCCCACTCTAAGATGCATCATAATTAAAATGCCAAAGGTTAAAAAGAGAATTTTAAAAGCAGCAAAAGAACAGTTACTTACAAATGGGTTCCTATAAAACTATTAGCTGATTTCTCAAAAGAAACTTTGCAGGATAGAAGGGATTAAGTAAGAAATATTCTTAGTCATGAAATGCAGGGACCTGCAGCCAAGATTGCTCTACCCAGCAAAGCTATCAGTTAGAATTGAAGGACAGATAAAGAGCTTCCCAGACAAGAAAAAACTAAAGGAGTTCATCATCACCCAACTATTATCCTATGAAATGTTAAAGGGCCTTATTTAAGAAAAAGATCAAAATTTAGAATAAAATGGCAGTAAATACAATCCAATCTAAAAGAACAAGCTAAGCAAATAAAAAGGGCAGAGGCAGAATCATGGATAGAGTGTTTTGATGACTGCCAGATGGGAGAAGGGGTATAGGAGGGAAATGGGTGAAGAGGTGAGGGGATTAAGAAGTGCAAATAGGTAGTTAGAGAATAGCCTTGAGGGTGTAAAGCACAGTATAGCTAATGGAGTAGCTTAAGAACTTCTGTGCATGATGCAGGGACATGAACAATGGTGGGGGGATTGCCAGAGGAAGAGGGGATGCTGGGAGGAGCGGGGGACAAAGGGGGAAAATCAGGATAAATGTTAACAGCATAATCAATGTAAAGACATCTACAAAATAAAAAAGTTTTGGTATGTTAAAAAAAGAATTTTGTTCTTAAAAATAAAATGTGAAATAAAAAATTCAGTTGATTTCAGATGGCAGAAGAATTCAGTAACCTTGAAGAGTCAACCGAAATTACTCAGTCTGAAGAGGAGAAAACACTGAAAAATAATAAAGCCTTAGAGACCAGATCAACATCAAGTGTGTCAACTCATGTGTAGGGACAGTTCCATAAAAAGAAGAGAGAAAATAAAGGATGGATAAGTATACTGGAAGAAATAATTACCAAAAACTTCTCAAATTTGATGAATATATATTAAAGTATAGATCCAAGAAGCTAAAAACAAAAACCCAAAACACCCCACTATGTTAAAAAACACAAGGACATCTACACCTAACTATATCATAATCAAACTCTTAAGAGACTAAGTATCTTTAAAACAACAAAAGAAAAATGAGATAAGTAACCTATCACCAAAGAAGACCAAAATTTTGCTGAACAGTTTGCTCATCAAAAATAATGGAAGTCAGGAATCTGTGGGATAATGTATTCAAAGTGATTAAAGAAAAAACTGGCCATGTATTATTCTATATTCAGCAAAATTATTCTTTTTAAAAAAGGAAAATAAACACACACTTAGACAAAGACTGAGGGTATAAAAATATATAAAGCAGTAGTTATGAACTATATTGTTATGTTGTAACAGATACAAATATAACAAATGACACTAAGTGCACAAAGGGAAGAAAAGAAGACACACGAGAATAAAGTTAATACACTTTACCAAAATTAAATTTGTATTATCTTGTGTTAAGTTGGTGCCTATTATCATCCCTAGAGCAACCAATAAAACTCAAAAGAAAGAGGAACAGAGGGATCTCTTTGGCTATAAAAATGGAAAACAAAGAGCAGATAATAAAAACAACTGTACCAATATTAAACATGAATGAACTACATTCCCAACTCAAGTAACAGGAGATAATGACCCTGGATTTTAAAAAGGCAAGATCCAACTATGGCCAGGTGGCTCAGTTGGTTGGAGTGTCATCCTGTACACCAAAAATCTGAGAGTTCAATTGCCAGGAGACAACCAATAAATGACCGTCAGTCACACTGACATTTCTCTCTATAATCAATAAACATATCCTTGAGTAAAATTATTTTAAAAAGGCAAGATTCAGCTGATAAAGGACTTGTATTCATAATAAATGATTTCTTAAAACACATAGTTAGGACATGCAACCTCCGAAGGGGTAGAAGGTCATATATTTGAATAGATGTGTCTCCTAAAATACACTAATGGCAAATGGCATAGGAAAGAATGCTCAGCATCATTTGTACGTTGCATCCACAATGAGATGTTACTTCGTATTTACTAGAATGGCCTCATCTAAAAGACTACAAGAAGTACTGTGTAAGATGTGGACACACTGGAAACTTCAAACATGGGTGGATGGAGCATCATATGGAAACAACTTCTCAGGTTTGTAAAACTTACCACATGACTCATCAATTTTAACCCTACAAGTCTACCAAAGAAAATGAAACATAAATCTACACATAGAAACATACACATACATACATGTCACACAAAGTGGGAAAGGGTGAAAGGGAGGAGAGAAAAAAGGAGGCAGCAATTAAAAAATTAGGCAAACGAACACAATTTATGAAACTGTGTTAAGGGTACATGGAAGTTACTTCTATTATTTTGGTTAACATTTCTGTAAGTCTAAAATTAGATCAAATTTTAAAATTCTTTTTAAAAGGGGCAAGAATCTCATGTGGCAAGTTCTTCCTATCAACATATTCAATGAAGACTATAAGCAGTTTAAGAGTTATTAGAAAACTATAAGTAATTTTAATAAAATTACTTCAAGAATATAATCTTGTTAAATATAAAACCAATACAATGTACTCTAAAATAATTTTTCTACTGAGTTAAATAAATTTATCTGTAAATCCTGTAACATGTTCATATTCACAAAATCTGAATGAAAAGCAAAGACAATTTTCCATTTCTGATACATGGTAATTCAAAAGTTCATTGTGAAAGGGGCTGAGCTTTCAGTTTAATTTTACTTTTAATACCAAGTGTAATTTTATAGTCATTCAGAGTTCAAAGTGCTGCATTTTTATTTAACAAAATACTGCCACCCTGAAATAAATTTCATTAGCATGATATGGTTTACAACAAAGACCATGAAAATGAAAGCTGAACTTTTTAAGTTTATAATCATGTACATTCTGATTATACCCATACAATAACAATTCTCTGTTCTTGACATTTTAAAAAACCATCTTATATATGGACAAGCTAGAGCACAATGAAGTGCATCTTAATGAAGTTTCCACAGATATTTGTAGAAATATGGTTTACCAGCAGCCAAATAGCAGCACTTCTTTGTCTGAGATCACTGGCACTATCTAAATATAAGGACAATTCTTCAACAATTTCATTTTGCTAAGTAAAAACACCTTCAAGGAGCCAAAGGCTCAATTTTATTTACATCTAGTAGAGTAACAGACCTAAAATCATTACTTATGTGAAACTTAATAACTGATTGACATTTCTCAAACAAGCTGTTTTCAATCCTGATAGTTCTTTATTTTCTTTAACATATTTGCTGTGGATTGCTCATTTGCCATACATGTCATCATGAGAATAACCAAAAATTAGATAAATGTGACAAAAGGTTAACAAAGTGTTTCACATCCTTGAGTAACATATGCCAAGAATGGGAGAAAAGCATTGAAAAGGGAGACTACTGTACTGCTACTTAGTCTTGCAGTAAAATCAGCAATGTGTCCATTTCAAGAGAGTTATCATCTTAATTCTAATTTCTTCCCCTCAAGAACAATTTGAATCTCTTTGGCATCCAAAGTCTCATAGATCAATAAAGCTTCAGCTAGATTCTTATGCTCTTTTGCATGAGTCTTCAAGATATGTTTGGCTCGTTCATATGAATCCTAAAATAGAAAAGCAAGTATGTAAGAAGCAAAAAACTATAAATGAGAAAAGAAAAAAACTTCAGATACCCTAAAAATGAGAAATTGGTTTACTTCTATTTAGAAAAGATAAAAGCACTTCAAAGCTGTTACTAAACATAACCCTATTGTACTTTTTTCAAGTGTTCTATTTTTAACCTTTAAAATCTATCACATAGAAAAATGATTACCTCAGACAAAAAGCTACTTAAAAAATTATACTCTACTTATCTGCTTTTTAAATAATGCCTGTAAACACAGAAATCTATTTCTACATCCACTATACACGTTTAAAAGGAAGGAAATTTGCCTCTTGACTTCACCAATCTATTTTATATAGAATGACCAGAAAAAACCTACCTTCCCATTTTCTTAACTCAGTAATATACTCACTTGTCAATATGTGACAACTCTAACAGTGTTATTACAGCTAATTCTTGATGCACACACATTTTTCCTTTGTAACCCACCTTGAATGTGTCACTTAAATCCTTCAATTTTCTTTCCAAAGGTGAGTATGGATTAAGTTTATTAGGTCACACATAATGGCATTAACAGCAGTTCAGTTTTGGCAGTGCCACTTTTGTCTAAACAATGTTTTTGCCAATATTTGATTTAATCATCTTTTTGCCCTCATAAAACTGGATGGAACATATAAAAGTAAATTTACTAACACCAAGAAGCATAGATTACATAAGGAAGCAATTAGTACATATGAGCCTAAACTGCTATTAACCGGTCATCATTTTACTTTGATAACAATGTAAATTTGACAGCTAATGCAGAGTACCTACTGCCTGCCCAATCTTTCATTTTAAAAGTCAAGAACCCAACTTTTGCCTTTCTTTGTTCTGAGTTTTCAAAGATGTATTAATGCAAAGAAAGAGTATTTCTGGTGCTCTAGGAGTACTAAAGCATAAATAATTTACTCAGAATAACATAAATAGTAAGGAATAGAGAATTAAGATTCTGGAAAGTCAGAGATGTCTTCGGAAACACCTTCTATGCTTTCCTGTTATATAAACTTCCCATATCCTTAACTACTCTAAAGCATTTCTTCTACCTCCTTTGACTTCATCCAAACCTGGCCTTCTTGTGGAGACTGCTTCATCTAAGCCCCTTAGTGGCAATTATCACTCTCATCCGAGATACTTCAGGAAAGAGGGGAGCTCTTTGTTCCCGTCAACACTCCACCCTCCTCCATCAAGCACTATTCTACTGAAGTTCATACTATTTGACTACAGCCTTCCCCAACACCCTTCACTGTGCCACCTAAGCCCCCTTTACCAAAGACTTCCGGCACTCAGCTCAGCCTCCTCCATTTGAAGACCTGCTCGTGCGTACCTTAATGGAACACATATCCAACCTCTCATCTTCACTTACACACCTCAAATTCAACATGTCTCACACTGAACTCATGATCTATGTCCTTCCCAGCTTTAAGCTGTCACCAGTGTTTACTCAGTAAATGACACACTAAAGAGCTGCATGAGGAAGCAATCTTTCAAAAATTGTATTTTTAGATTTAATTAGCTGCCCTTGCAACCAAAACATCACAAAGGCATTTTGTTTCCACTACATCAGTGTCTCTTCAACCCACCCATGTTTCTCAGTTTCCACTTTTCACCACCCTAACCCAAGCATCCATTATAGCATGGCTCAACGGCCACAGTACCTAAGTCATCTTGCTAAATCTACTCTTAACACATTCTTTTGCCTAAATCTGTACTGGACACTGCAGTCAAAATGACCTTTGTTTTGTTTCTTCTGAATTCTCAGCACATGCACACTGCTAGATACAAGCTAATAATAATACGCGTTGAATATATCACGATGAGAAAATAAAAGCTCAGTAATCAATATCCCTGATTTTAATTCCTCTTAGGATTTTGCAGATAAAGGAGAATTGAAAATTTATAACCATTGATAAACTGTTCTTAGCCTATGGCCAGAATAAAAGATCCAGTCTATGACCAGAGGTTCTCTAACAATGTATTTAAATCATGGTTGCAATGGTGCACCTTCATCTTTATTACATATCATCATATTTCAGTTATCATTTGGTAAGCACCCAACTATTTAGGCATGCTAGGACTAAACAAATAAGCATAGAAAAATAGGATCATTACCCTCAGAAGGATTCTGATTTCTTGTTCAATAGCTGATTGCGTTTCTGGACTCAGTTTCCCTGTATCATTGTAGGTCATAACTCCAAGCTAAAACAAATGGGAAGAAATTGAACCAAAAATCACCCAAATGTAATAAATGTAACAGAGGAAATACTATCCTATACATCAAAAAAAAAAAAAAAAAAGAATAAAAAATCAATATAAAAGTGGCCGTAAGGACAAAGAAATTTCGTCATTCTTCTGAAAATATAAGAGTAAAACAGCGAGAGAGAACATTTAAAATCATAAGTATGCTTGTGGGTGCCTTCTTAGGTAACCTTGGCAGCTATTTCAAGTCCAGAAACCCACCATTCAGAGTAGAATTGCTTCCTGGAACTACAACGATAACGTAAAACACATGAAAAGGGTCAAGTATGGCAAGCCCAGCAAGCAGGTCTTTTACATCATATGAATAGGAACAGCTAAACAATTTGTCTCAACATATGTTTAACTCATGATCAACTGTTACATTCGAACAGCTAGAATAGAAACAGAAGGCCACATTTGATTACTCAGAAAATAATGTTTAATTCAAATAAGCTGGGTCAAATACATTGGAATGGGACAGAGGAAAGTAAACGTTATCAATTTATAATGAGAACCCTCTAGGACAGAGACTCTTGGCATTTATCATTTGAGACATGATGATGATTAAAATTAGCCAATACCTTTTCACTCATGCCGAATTTAGTAACCATCCGCTTTGCTATTTTAGTTGCATTATCAAAATCACTGGAAGCACCTGAAATTAAAAAATATACATTGAACTCAATTTTAAAAATACCTCGAAACCAACAAATGTAATTTGAACTAAAGCCATTCTCCACAGCGAACCTGTTGTAATATGGTCAGTTCCAAATATAAGCTCCTCTGCCACTCTTCCTCCCATACTAACATCCATTTGTGCAAGCAGCTGAGCTCTGGTTTCATTCCATCTGTCATTCTCAGGCAACAGGGACACCTAGACAATTGAAAAAAAAAATTCAGACCATTTTATTTATTTTGTTTATTAATGTTTTTTAGAGACATAGAAGGGAGGGAGAAATAGAGGGAAAGAAGCATGGTTGCCTCTCACATGCACCCTAATTGGGGACTAAACCCATAACCCAGGCATGTGCCCTGACCAGGAATCAAACCTGTGACCTTGTCCTTTGCAGTACCAGACCCAACCACACTTAGTCAAGGCAAAATTCAGACAGTTTTGAAACACCCAATAATCAGAATTATCATTTGGCTCTCTCACCTTACTTAATACCAAGATGCCAAGTGCCTAAAGATGTTCAGTACTGGTGGTCATCAGGTGACCAATGACAAAATCAGCAATTTACAAAATAAGGAAAACTATTTATAAAGCAAAATGGATTTTATAAATAAGAGGTAATGTTGCTATAGATCTGTTTTATTCCGTTGGCACAAAAATATTTAAATGTCTATAAATAGAAAGATATGAAAATACCATTTGTACTCAATAAGAAAAATCTTAGAACTACTGAACCAGTACATAATTTCTTCTGTGTAGGGAAAAGAAGAATTACATAACTGAGATTGATACTATGCAGTCATTTCAGAATCAAATTTCATAACGCAAATGTACAGCATCTGAACTATTAAGGATATTCTTTATTAGTGAATATATTTCCAAAGTGTCTCTAATTTCAAGATGGTTCAGGAAGATAAAGTATCAACAAACTTGGAAAGCACTTGAATTTTCTTTTTCAGTAATTTTTATCAGCTATTCCACATATAAGCTTCTGAAAGTCCTACTAGAAAGCAAAAACCTACAATGTACTTACATGTCCAAGTGTTGGCCCTCGTGGCATGATAGTAGCTTTATTGATCGGCATTGCATCTTTAGTGTAATATGCGATGATGGCATGGCCAGATTCATGATATGCTGTGATAGTTTTGTTTTTGTTATCAATTTCCACACTTCTACGTTCAGGCCCTAAAGATAAAAATTTAATCAAGTAAAATATTCCATTAGAGAGGTATATTTATATGAATAAAGCTATTTTGCCACAAAGTTGTTCTTAAAGTAAACTGATCTAATATTAATAAATATTTTAAATAAAGTAAAAGTTTAAAAATGAGAATTCGCCACACAAGGCCTGTCCAGAAAGTATCCAGCCACATACATGAAAGAGCAGCATTTATTGAATAAGATACAAGACACAAGAAACACTGTAACACAGGACACTGACCCCTCAAGTACCCTTCAAAATAGGCAACTTGGGACGTCACAGAATTCTCTCAATCACCATCAACTAACTACCCCATGTATTTTCCTGGACCTCACCAACAGTCTGAAATCTCTTTGCTTTTAAAGGATAATTTAGTTTGGGGAAAAGCCAGAAGCTGTAGGGTACTAAATCTGGGCTGTAGGGGAGCTGAGTTAGCTAGGTGATTTCTTGTTTCACTAAAAAACTCTGCGTGACATGTGATGCATTGAGTGGGCAAGCTGTCAATCACCAGTTGCCCACAGCGGTGGCCTTCTGACTCATCTGAACAGTTTCCATGGAGGAATGTTCAGGCTTCATGCAAAATCTGAAGCAGGTATGCTGCTCTCCTCACTCATTTTGAATGCAATGGCACCCACCGCCCCCACTGACTAGTCCAGAGAAGCCATCACTGTTCACGCATGCACATTCCAGTCTGTCCTCCTTGGCTGCCAGGATAGATTGATGTCGCACAAACCCTTCCCTTTATATTAACGGTGGCTGAATTTTTTCCGGACTGTAAACTACAATGATGTCAACAGAAAACCAAAATTGTTAGAACTATCATCTTAATTTTTCTTTCAAAAGGGAAAGTTTATTTCTGTTTCTAGAAAATAAACTTCCAACTTAAAAGAAATGTCATAACCTGTTTTGAATTCAAGATTTAAAATAAAAAGTAAATAGTAAAAAGAGTAAAATTAACTATTATTTTATCAGCAAATCAAACAATAGTAGAAACCTGGGTGGGCATCCATTCCCCTCAAAGTATAATCATATAATCTATTTTTGCCTGTAAGAGGCCAAATTGGTTTTACTACATTCGAGTATGTATTTTCATGTTACCATACCTTTGTTTTTTTAATAACTTTTCAAAATGAAGAATTTATTCTCCAACACACTGACTAGTATATTAAGATAGGAAAAAAAGAAAACTTACCCATTAAAATTTTATCTTTGGAAAACTCTAGTTCTTTCATGGTAACCATTTCTTTTCCATCAACAGCTGCCTTTAATGCAGCTTGATTCACAAGATTTTCCAACTCAGCTCCAGAAAATCCAACAGTACCCCGAGCTATGATTTCTGGATCAACAGCTGATAGATATGTTAATACAATATTAAAATTATAAAACAGTTCATAGAAAGTTTGTCACAAAGAACTCAAATTTCCAAATAAAAAATAGCCATTGTGAACTGTAATTTAAAATATTTATCTGTCCTGGCTGGTGGCTCGGCGGACAGGCACTGGCCTATGAATCCAAAAGTTGCTGGTTTGATTCCCAGTCAGGGTACATAACCAGGTTGCAAGCCAGGTCTCCAGCCAGGTTCACAGCTGAAGGCAGGTGAAAGGCACCACATAGTGATGTTTCTCTCCCTTTCTTCCTCCCTCCCTGCCCCTCTCTCTAAAAATAATGAATAAAATCTTTTAAAATAAACTAAATGAAATATCTTAATGAAACTAAAAAATAAATGGACTTTACTAAATCCTAAGGGAAAAAATCCAAAATCGCTGTTAAATATGCCATTAAAACTGTCACTGGGATAATCACAAATGTTCTTAAATTTAAATAACTTTGTGAAAAATAAAGAAATGTAGAGTTATCAGATCACTTTAAAACCTTCAATTATGACCTGTATCTTTACTGGCCTAATGATGAATTGAAAAAGCATATTCACAGACAAATACTTTGGACATAAAAGCACCCTTTACTATTGGAAACACACTTGGTTTCGTGACTCATTTCTGTTATCTTTGAAAATACTGAAACTTTATTAGCTATTTTTATTACTCAAGCTGGTCCATGGTATTTACTTTCCATGTGTTTTGTTTTATAGATGGCTTTCCCATACTTTGGCACCAAAATGATTACATGAGGTACCATGCTCATAATATAGAGGTGCTTTTTCTATCATTTCCTATTTTACATTAATCTTAAAAAATATACATGCATTCATCTTCAAGTATTACCTACCTGGATACTCAAAAGTAAACTTCCATTAGAAGCAGGATTCAAAATGATAAAATCTCCTGGATATACATTAATTATAAAATGCGACTTTTTAAAAAAGGCTATATAAATGGAAGGAAAAAAGACATAAAGCAACTGGTCTCTTACAGCACCGATCAAGTAAGGAGCACAAACATGGTGGATTGACATATTACCATTTTACGAAGATAACAATGTTTGTATCATGGAATTAGACTTACACTGATCAAACTTTATTTTATTGAGATACCATTTCAGAATTTCTGTTCGGCCTTTTACATCTGGCCTTGGAACTGTAACTTGCATGTCAAAGCGACCAGGACGAATTAAGGCACTAAAAGGGAGAATACAAAAAAAAAAAAAAAAAAAAGTAAAAAGAAAGAACACTAAGAAAATTAATAAGCTGTCTAAGCTGAAGGTCAAGTTAAACAAGACTACCACTCTAAGGAGAGGATGGAAAGACTTAGATAGTTCTTTGCAAAAATGGCTCAGAGAAGTTTCAATAACCAAAAGGCTTAACAAAGATATACATGTACATCTAGATAGTATACAATCTTCAGAACCAAAACTATGCCAGTCAGGCAGGGAACAAATTCGATTCATGTCTATTAGGAAAGCTACATACCCATCTTAACTGGTTAAGTACAGACTGTTAAACCAGAATCTCAGGCAAAGGCAAACTCAGATCAAAAAAAATATATGATGAATTTGCATAATACAATCACCAAAAGTTAAAACTATAGCAATTTTATTTTAAAAATGCTCTCCACCCAGCCCTGGCTGGTGGCTTAGTGGATAGGGTGCCAGCCTGTGAACCCAAAGGTCACAGGTTCGATTCCCAGCCAGGGCACATAACCAGGTCTCCAGCCAGGTCCACAGCTGGAGGCAGGTGAAAGGCAACCATACATTGATGACTCCCTTCCCCACTCTCTAAAAATAATAAAAATAAAATCTTAAAAAATAATAAAAAATAAAAATAGCTCTCCACCCAGAAATGTTTGTGTGGTTGGTAAGTTTTCAGAACATTATTTTAATAGGTTTAACAAGCTACAATTCACACAACACCAAATGTAGCATGAAGAATCCATGCATGCTCCCCTCTCTCGAGCATGCCAGGGTCTTCTCCCCTCACTCACCCCAGGCAGTTTCTTTGCCTTCTTTTTACCTGAGCTCCAGAAGCCCTCCTCTTGCTTCTGTTAATTCATTTCTTGAGACCATGCAGCCCAGCTGGCTCAAGTTTCCTACCTCTGACTTTTTAAATAAAATTTCTCTTATAATTTGAAAAATAAATAATGAGCATAATTCAGTGGGGTTAATATATTTAGAACTGTGCAACCATCCCCAAAATCTAATGACAGAATGTTTTCATCTTACAAAAAGAAACCCCATATTCACTGGTAGACATTCCTCAATCTCCCCAGTCTCTGGCAACCATGAATCTATTTCCTATTGCTATGGATTTACATATACTGGACATTTCACATAAATGGACACATATGTGATATTTTGTGACAGGCTTCCCAATCTTAGCATAATGTTTTCAAAGTTCATTCATGTTCCAGCATGTATCATTACTTGACAAAAATTTTCTTTAATACTTACTTATCTAATGCCTCTGGGAAGTTTGTGGCTCCTATGATGATAACTCCTTCATTGGGTTTGAAACTATTTAAGAAAAAGTACCTTTTCACTAAAATTTAAAACAGCACACATACTACAGAACTGTTCTACAAAACTGTTTAACATTAACCTTCATAACAGCACAGAAAATAGACTAGTATTTTTTATTCCCCAAATGATATTTCTATTTAAAAAAAAAAAAAAGATAGGCCAGCATATAGCAATATAACTGCTAATAATAAACTACCAAATCATCGATACTATATACCTGCACAGTATTTGTTCTTTTTAGGATAAAATGATCTGACACAAAAAGCTTGGGCATTTGGTTAATTTTTGAAAAATTATCTTTAAGTTTATCAATTCAAATTATTTGCTCCTAGACTTCCTATTTGGTTCCAAAATGTATATATATCTATATATGAAACCTTTTTGCTTCTTTCAAAGCAACCCTAACTCTTGCTTTGTGTATTACGAATGCTGATGCAAGCTTTTAATCTCAACACTCAAGTCTGGTCACAATTGTGCAGGGACCCGTGTTTCTCCCTTTACATCTCTGAATAGGCTACTTGTCCCAGCAGGATTTGCTGCCTTCCTATCACAATACCATAAACAGAAAGTACAGATATCACCAATTAAAAGGAGTTCTGCACATTAATTACCCCATTAGAATGAAAAACAATACAATCCTGAGAATAGTTCTTGCACGAAGGACTATACTGTTGCCTATAAATATGACATTTTTCCCTTCTCCTGAATGTTACCAAATATATCACCATATTTCAAAGGCAGGAAGAGTCAATTACCCATCCATTTCAGCAAGAAGCTGATTTATTGTCTGCCTTGAATATGGATGCATTGGAGATTCAATTCGCTTCCCACCAACAGAATCTAATTCATCAATAAATATAACACAAGGAGCGTTTGCTTTTGCTTCCCCTAGAAAAACAGAAAAGATTCGTGTAAGTTTAATAAAATCAACACTTTTTGATCACAAAAATATGAAAAACCTGTAAGACTGTCAAAAGCCAACACAAGTATTCATTAGGGAGAAAATACACACAAAAAAGTGGTTTTCTTTTTCTACTGATTAAAGGATAATAGCTTTAAGAGGAAAAAAAACCAAATTATACCTTATAGAATGATATAATAAAAACTGAGCATTCACTTGTTATTCCTAGCAGTAGAAACCATATATAATCGTTTGAGGTTAATTACACACTACAGAAATACTCAATTGAATTTAAGGAAAAAAAAAAAAAAAAAAAAAAAAGCTTTCCCATAGCCTTCAAACCCGTCTAACACTACCATGAACTATTCTGACCGTACAGTTCTATTTTATCTCACACATGAAATTACCTGAAAATAGAACCCCAAAACAGGTATTTCAGCTCATCATCAATCTCAATCAAGCAGCAAAAAAAAAAAAGTAAGAAACCCTCTTCTGCCCTGACTGGTGTGGCTCAGTGGATTGGGCATCATCCTGAAAACCTAAAGGTCACCAGTTTGATTCCTGGTGAGGGTATATACCTGGGTTGCCAGCCAGGCCCCAGGTCGAGAGGCAACATATAGATGTTTCACTTGCAGGTTGACATTTCTCTCCCTCTTTCTTTTTTAAGAATTTTATTTATTTATTTTTAGAGAGTAGGGACATAAGGGAGAAGGAAAAACATCAAGGTGTGGTTACCTGTTGCATGCCCTCCACTGGGGACCTCTTTTGCAACCAAGCACGTGCCCTGACTGGGAATCGAACCTGAGACCCTCTGGTTCACAGGCTTGCACTCAATCCTCTGACCACAACCACCTCCTTCTCCCTCCCTCTCTTCTGTCTCTGAAAACAAATTAAATCTAAAAAAGAAAGAAACCCTCTTTCCCTGAAATAAAAAAAAATTAGTATTGTATAAAAAGTACATTAAAACATACTAAAAAGATTTCTTATGCGGCTGGCTCCAACACCCACAAACATCTCATCAAATTCTGATCCAGACGCATAATAAAAAGGAACATCAGCTTCCCCAGCAACAGCCCGGGCAAGAAGTGTCTTTCCTGTTCCTGGTGGTCCAACTAAAAGAATTCCTAAAAAAAAAAAGAACAAAAATAAATAAGGTACATAAGAATGAGTCAAATAAAACAGATTCTGATATAATCTGAAAACAAAATCATTAGTTTTTATAATTTTGAGGTTAAAGGCACAGCAATACCTGATATTTTAAAACAGAATAAAACATATTAGTCTTCACTAATGATTCACTTAGGATCTTTTCCATAATTCATTTTCCTGTATCATCTAAATATTTTCTACATATCAGACATAAATAAGATTGAATCTTTAAAGAAAGGAATTTAAACTTATCACTAAACAAGATACAATTCATATACAAAGTTTAAGTAACTAGATGACAAATGTAATGCATGAACCTTACATTGTTAGTCTTCCACAAAAAACAATTTTAAAGAATTCTAGAAACATCTGGTAAAATTTGAAAAAATACTGAAGAGTACACAATATTACGAAACTAGGGTGGGACAACTTAAATAGCATAAATAAAATATTTTTAAAAAGAAAATAGGGTTAACTTTAACTAGGTAAGATAAATTATTGTTTATTTAGGGCAATGTCCTGAATCTTGGATGATACAGTATTTTGAAAAGCACTTATCCCCTACAACTTTCTTTGTAATTTTTCCATGTTTGAAAATTGCTGTAACAAATTTTGTAAGTTAGAATAATAATTCCTTAGATAACTTTACAGACATTAAAAAGGCAACAAAACTGTATTAATGCTGTATTTTAACATTTAAAAGCTCTATTTAAGTAAAGCTATCTATCTGTGAACCTGGCCAGGTGGCTCAATCGGTTGGAGCATTGTTCTGTACACTGAAAAGTTGCCAGTTAGATCCCCAGTCAGGGTGTGTATGAGAGGCAACCAATTGATGTTTCTCTCACAGGAATGTTTCTGTCTCTCTCCCTGCCTTCCTCTCTCTCTAAAATCAATAAACATATCCTTGGGTGAGAATTGGAAAAAAAAAAAAAAAAAAAAAGACTATTCTTGTATTTTCATGTTACTGTGGTTCCTAACTGGTTTAAATCATCTATCAATTTCTGTAGATTTCTATTTTAGTTCCTGAAGATTTTACCACAAAGTTATAAATATTCCTTGTGATCACAAAGAAAAATGTAATTATTTTCATGGCTTTAAACATGCTTCTTATGATATTGCAGTACTGATTTAATAAATGTACCCTAAGTTAGCAAAGACCCATGCATATTATTTTATATACTATTAATCATTCTCTATAGAAATACTACAAAATATAAAAAACAAGCCTTAAAATCAGAGTGCCCGCTTTAACTCACCAATTCACTTTATAGCATTGGAATCTACCATAATCCATATATGACAAACGAATAAAATTAGCAATTTGTTCTAAGGAAGTAATTAAGCATGTGAACAAAGCCTTAAGATAGTAAGATGATCACCACAGTGCTAATTTCAACAGTGAAAGATTAGAAACATTCAAAAGATCAATATAAATGATAAGTATAGTACAACCATATAGAAGTCACAACAATTCTGCACCCAGTTCCAGTACGTGGGTTTTCCCTTCATATCAACAAGCAATTCTAATCTCAGTTGGGTATCTCACAATTTAACTCAATTCTGACACTGACTACCTGGAGACAGTATTCGATCCCACGGGTTAAGAGCTCAGTTCCCCTTCCCTCCCTGAGATCTCAGTGGCAAGATGAGGTTGTTTCCTATGCTTCTGGTCAACAAGCCAGTCTCCTTCCTTGGGTATGATTAATTTGCTAGAGCAGCTCACAGAATTCAGACAAACACTTACTAGTAGATTACTGGTTTATGATAATATACATAACTCAGGAACAGCCAGATGGTAAGGCAAGCAAACCCCATCCTTCTGTGTTGTCACGAAGACCTCATTACATACAGGCATGACTAAATCACTGGACACTGGGTATTGATTCAACATCCCGGCCCTCTCACTACCCAGGGATGGGGAAATAGGTGCATGAGTAATACTAAATGTTCCAACCTTCTAAGCAGAGTAGATTCTCCTGGCAACCTACCCCCATCCTGGTGTTTCCAAAAGTTAGCTATTAATACAAAAAACACACTTTTATTCTCAGTTCATCGCTATGAAATGCCAAGAGTTTCAGGAGCTCCCTGTGTTAGAAACAGGGACTAATACTACATATATTTTTATTATAAGTCACAATGTCACATAGTAATTAAAAATCGTAAGTCACTGTAAGAAAAAAAATCAGACCAAACCAAACACAACATTCTATAAATTCATGTGTACTCTACACAATTTTTAAGATAATAAAACACCCACCCTACCCCCCACAAAAACAGATCTGAGTAATTTTTTCAGACTAAAGACAAATCTCAATGTTATGTGAGAATTTGGATTAGGTCCTGAACCTGGGGTAGGAGTGGGAATGAGGGAACCTAGCTACAAAGGGACAAAGATTGAATTTTGTATATGATTGTGAATTTGGTGAGTTTTGGATCAATGCTAAATTTCCTGATTTTAATAACTACTGGAGTTGTGTAAAGACAACATTCTTATTCATATGAAATATGAAACGAGATATTTAGGAGTAAAGGAGTATGAATGATATGATACTTATAACTCTCAACTATTTTTAAAAATACATGTACAAGCCCTGGCTGGTAGCACAGTGGATAAGGCGCCAGCCTGCGAACCCAAAGGTTGCAGGTTCGATTCCCCAGCCAGGGAACATAACAAGGTTGCAAACCAGGTCTCCAGTCAGGTATGTGGCTGGAGGCAGGTGAAAAGCAACCATACATTGATGCCTCTCTCCCTCTCTGCCTCTCTCCCTTCCCCTCTTTCTGAAAATAATGAAATAAAATCTTAAAAAAAAAAAAAAAAAAAAAAAATACATGTACATAAAGAAAGTGAATGAGAAAATAGGACAAGATATTTTAAATTAGTGAGTCTGGATGGATTATAAAGTTCTCTGTCTTATTCTTGCAAATTCACTTAAAGTTTGTAATGATGCACTTAAAATTACCTCCAGTATGTTCATAATGAACACTTATTTATAAAACAGCAATTAAGAACTCTGCATTTAATCAGTTAAATGTGATAAAATTGAGTTAGTGATATATTATGCTATTTTTTGATATCAAGTCTGAAAAAGAAAAGAGATCTTACCTTTTGGAAGTTTGCCTCCAAGCACAGTAAATTTTTGTGGATTTTTCAAAAATTCCACAACTTCCTGTAATTCTTGTTTAGCTTCCTCCACCTAAAGTGACACAATTTACCAAACAATTTTAAATAATGATTAGATTATCAAGGAATCCTGTTTGGAAATTGTAAATTTAATTGGAAATTAACATCTTATCAGTTTGTTTGTTTTTTTCTTCAGTTGAAGGAGTATACAGAAATACCCCTATATAAATACACAAAGGATTTCCTCTTGGACCTTAATGTCAATTATGTACAATCTCTTTACATATCCCAACAAAAGACCAAAAGAAAAAGAAAAATCAGTAAGGAAACAATGGGCCCTGGCCGGTGGCACAGTGGATAAGGAGCCGACCCGTGAACCCTAAGGTCGCTGGTTCGATTCCACAGCCAGGGCACATAACCAGGTTGCAAGCCAGGTCTCCAGCCAGGTCCGAGGCTGGAGGCAGGTGAAAGGCAACCATACATGATATTTCTCTCCCTACCCCTCTCTCTAAAAATAATAAAACCTTAAAAAAAAAAAAAATAAGGAATCAATGGCCTTAAACTTAACTCATTAGACCAAATGGATTTCATTGATATTTTCAGAGCAGTACCTCCTAAAAGTGCAGGATATATTGTTTTCAAGTGTACATGGAACATTTTCCAAGACAGACCACATTATTAGGCTGTAAAATAAGCCTTAATAAATTTAAGAAGTATGAAGTAATTTTAAGCATCTTTGCCAACTAATGGTAGGAAACTAGAAATCAATTATAGAAAAAAAACAAACTGAAAAACACAAACACATGGTGCTAAATTATATGTTACTGAACAATGAATGGGTTAACAATAAGATCAATAAACCAAAAGAGAGAAATAAAAATGAAAAAGTGACAACCCATAATCTATGGGACACAGCGAACGCAATCCTAAGAGGGAAATTCACAGCATTATAGACCTACATCATGACGTAAAGAAAATCTAGTATTAACAACCTAATCTGCCCTAACTGGCATGGCTCAGTGGATTTAGTGCTGGCCAGTTCCTAGTCAAGGCACATGCCTGGGCTGTGGGCCAGGTCCTCTACTGGGGGCATCAGAGTCTCAATCTATTGATGTATCTATCACACATCAATGTTTCTCTCTCTCTCTTTCTCCCTCCCTTCTCTAGAATAAAATCTTTAAAAATTTTATTTCAAAGAGATACAGATGTTTTAGATATTGAAGTTATGAAGATCAATAAGAACCTCTAATAACCTCTATGGATGCACTACTCTTCCAGCACCATCACAAGTTCACCTGGAAGCTTCCTAAGCCCTAGCTAGTGGGGTTTTTATGGAGGCTTCATCATATAAGTGCAATCAGTAACTCCATCTCCAGCCCCTTTTTCTTCTACAGAGAATGTGAGGTGGCACAGAAGTTCCAAAATTCCAATGAAAGCTTGATCTTTCTAGTAACCAGTCCCCACTCTAAAACTATCCAGAAGCCCATCAGATACCTCATTAGAACAAAAAACACTTGGTATCAACCAGGAAATTCCAAGGGGTTTAGAAGCTCTGTGTCAGGGATAGTGGTCAAAGACCAAACAGTCAAACAAAAGATGCTTCCAGTATTTTCATTCCTTAGGAAAATTTTAGTATTAGGAGCTCTGCATCAGGAAATGGTGGCAAAGATCAATACATGAATTTTCTGTTAATTACATCTTTAGAATCAAATATTGACCTTACACAGTTAATGTCTGAAGAAGTCAAGGTAACCTTTTTAACTTACTCCTTTAACATGCTCAAAGGTGACATTTTTCATCTGGACAGGATCTACTGCAGAATCAAGCCCTGTCGTTGTCCGGAAGCGGACTAAAGGAAAGAAAAATGTTTATATATTAGATAGAGTCACAAAATTCCGACCATCTTATTTTTTCAGACACAAGAAAGGAAAGCCTAGAAAATTTAAACAAGTTAACTTCACCTACATTAAATCAGAATGAGGAATAGAAACCAGGACTTCTAGAGTTTGAGGACATATTCAAGTAATAAATGATTCACGTTAAAATTACATCACTGTACTTTCCCATTAAAACTAAGAATTACCTGGCTGTTGTGGCTCAGTGGATTGGGCACCAGCCTGTGAGCCCAAAGGTCGCTGGTTCGATTCCCAGCCAGGGCATATAACCAGGTGGCAAGCCAAGTCTCCAGCCAGGTCTGTGGCTGGAGGCAGGCGAAAGGTGATGTTTCTCTCCCTTTCTTCCTCCCTCCCTCCCCCTCTCTCTAACAATAATGATTGAAATCTTAAAAACAAACAAGACAAAACTAAGAATTACATTCCTCTTCTCCCTGTAGTAACTAATTACAAAAATCTTAAAACTAACGGTTCTCCAACTCTGATGTGCTTATAAATCACTCAAGAAATATGTTAAGAAATATGTTAAGGAAGGTTTTTAGATTTGTAGATTTAGGAAAAGGGCACCACAGAGTTTGCATTTTTAACCATCACTTTGAGTTTTCCTGACACAACTGGTCAGGCAGCTACTCTCTGAAATATTTTGCCTTAAACTCATATACAAAACTGAAACTGGCATTAAAAAGAAAAGTTGAAACACTCAACACTTTCCCTTTTCAAATAGCCTTCTTCCTTTGACAACTGTTATTATTTGCCCTTAGATAATTTGTTAGTAATGACATCATTACGCATAAGAAAAGACAATAAAGTTGGGTAGGACAGTAAAATATTTGAGATCAGTTATGGGGAACAAACAAATCAACTACAGGGAACAAAAAGCTTTCTTAAACCTCTCCCTCCGGTAAACTTCCATACTAGACAGCTGTAAATAAGTAAAACTGACCAATTTCTAATTTCCTCAAAATTTAGGTCAAAAACACAGTCTTTAAGATAGATTGAAACACAGAAGTCAAAAATGAGTAGGCAAAAATACAGGGTTAACAAGAAACACTTAACATATCAAACAAAACATACAACTCAGGCCCTGGCCAGGTGGCTCAGTCGGCTGAAGCATCGTCCCATGCGTGCACTAAAAGCTTGCAGGTTCAATTCCTGGTCAGGGCACATACTTAGACTTGAGTTTGATTCCTGGTTGGGATGTGTACAGGAGGCAGAGGATCGATGTTGCTCTCTTACCTCAATGTTTCTCTCTCCCCTCTCCCTTCCTCCCTCTCTAAAAATTAATACACATATCCTCAGCGAGGATTTAAAAAAAAAACAACATACAAGTTGGGAGAGCAGTTTTAAAACAGTAATTCTAGAGTAGACATTAACTGGTTTAGTCCACTAAATTATATTTTTAAGGCTTTAAGTAGATGGACTTAATAAATAATCAATGTCACTTGTAGCAGGAACACTTGGACCCAATAAAAAACTAGAGTAATTCTCCAAAGGTAGTTCATCATACTGTGATATATGTTTTGCTTAATATATGACAGCAAGCATGAAATAAAAGAATAATCTGAGCTCATGCCATCCCTCTACCAGCCAACAAATATCATCCCTATACTGGTTCTTTTCTGAAACTAGAAAGAAACAAGATGGTCAATCTAGATTCAAAACCTATTTCTGTGTGTTAAAATCTCATCTCAGGTTTCATACCACAAAAATTTAACTATCTCAGGCTATATGTAACTTCTGGGGTGAAGTCCTATCCTGGTTAATTGATGTTATTAATTGTACCTTAGTTATTTTCTCTCAAAATAATCATAAAGGGAGTCAAGAACATGGTAAAAATTAAATGGCAGTTGAAAAAGCAATTACAACCACTTAAACCTCACATTATTACTTCATTTCAGAATAGCAAATTGAAAAACTATGGGACACATTTAATTTTATATACAATACATTTTTAAAGTCAATTTATTAACCTGTCTTTAAAACAGATCACCATTTCACTTTGTATTAGTTATAAAATTCTATTGAATTTAAAAAAAAAATAATTGGACAAGTATCATTTTCTTAAAATCTACAAAACCAACCACTACTATAAGTTGAAGTAACATTTTCACTCTAACACAGTCCTTGGGATTTTCACAAAAACATTATTTTCTCCAAACAGGTAAAACTTAAATTTGTATAGTGCCTGAAGAAACTTTTGTTGTAATCTACAAAACAATGTAAATATAACAAGTCCTTTGATGTGGCAGATGTTACACAATTATAACAAGATTAAAGCTTTTCTGTTTCGATGCAAAAAAAAAAACTCAATGTGACCCAATCTGCGAAGTCTTGACTTAAGAAGAAAAGGCCTGGATCCTAGAACTATAAACATTAATGTTTTCTTTTTCTAAGTCTTAATTAGACTGACTATAAAAAAGAAACGAGTGTATAGAAGTTTTTTAAAAATTAAATTGATACGTATGATACATTAAAAGAGCCTTTACCAGATAAAAATGGGTTTTTTAAGAGTCCATAAATGCCAAATAGCAGCAGAACAAAGAGAATCAGACGAGTTCTTCTTAGAGAATCTGGAGGAAAAAGAAAAAGCCTTAAATCAAATTATATCAATGAGAAAAGACAGCTCAATGAAAAGCAAACGTTGGGTTACTGATGGTAATCGTATTTCATCATATGCAACTTTTGAGCCTGGCATTCTTTTGCATAATTGCCATGATATCCTTTCAGCAGGCTGCCAGCCAATATCTCCATTTCTACAAAGGTTCATTTATAAATGTAACAGAATATAACCAATGGAAAGTTGGAAAAGTATAAAAGTTATGCATAATGATTTTAAGATAGAACTATGGTTTTCTTTCAGACACACTCTTCAAACATAAATGTCAAATTAGCTTACCATTTGTTTTTTGTGTTAGTGCTTGAGCTTTCAGAAAACCCTCTGCAAAACCAGTTTTAAACGCATCTTGGTGAGCTTCGGGTATGTTTTTGGTTTTCATGAGTTTGTCCAAAGTCTCAACATCTGATCCCCTGTCTCGCAAAAGGAATCCCTAAATATGCAAACAACACAACAGTATTGACCGGCTATGTAGGAAATTAACACTCCCTGGAAATATTCTGACCACACTTACACCAATTTCACTGAAATTCTACAATTTTTACTTTTATTGTCATTGTGATAAATTTTATTAGAACTCAACAATGAATTACTTAATTGGTGGCCAGGAAACCAACACCAGACCCAATAACTGTTATCAATCAATTACTATAAAGAAACTCTGTAAGAACACTATCATGAAAACAGATCGACGTAGGGTCCTAATGGCCTGATATTCATGCTCCTTTAACTGTACTACTACAGGACACCTTCATTAGTATATTAAATGTTTACTGAGCACATTTCATGTTCTTGGCACTGTCAATTCTGAAGATGTAAAAATGCATGAATAATGATCTGAATGTTTTCCATCTATTGGGGAGAGATGTATGAATAAAGTTTGATATTATGTTAGAAGTACGAAGTATGGTGATAAAATAAATGCTACCTAAGGAAGTCAAGGAAGGCCTTACAGAGATTAGAGATGGGATACCTTAGCCACGGGGAACAACCAGCATGGACACTGACATAAGCCTAAAACAACAGCCTTTAATGCTGAAGAACTGCAAGCAATTCTGTATGACAGGGCTTTAAGATGCCAAGAGGAGCGGAGGCAGACAGATGGGGCTACAGTGAGATTAAGAACAGAAAAATGGTAGGTAGAGGACAAATGATAACATGCCCTGTCTACCATAGCAGGTAACAATAGGCAGAGGAATACAATTATTACCTGTAATACATTTTAGACAAGTGGGTAGCATCTGGAGGCTAAACTGAAGTTAGTAAAACTAAAGGCATGGAGACTACATGAGTGTCTATAACCATACCTTGACAACATTACTCTGTCTACCTATGCAATAAAACCGGGTGGGGATGAAGAGAGATTTAAGAAACATTTAAGAAGCTGGATCAAGCCCTGGCTGGTAGCACAGTGGATAAGGCGCCGGCCTGCGAACCCAAAGGTCGCAGGTTCGATTCCCCAGCCAGGGCACATAGCCAGGTTGCAGACCAGGTCTCCAGTCAGGTCTGTGGCTGGAGGCAGGTGAAGGGCAACCATACACTGATGTCTCTCTCCCTCTTTGCCTCTCTCTCTTCCCCTCTTTCTAAAAAGTAATTAAATAAAATCTTTAAAAAAAAAAAAAAAAGAAGCTGGATCAATAGGAATTTAGTGATCAACAGGACCTGGTGATTAATGGATGTGAGAGTTAAGAGAAGATGGACAAATCCAAGGTGATCAGCTGGCTTCTAGTTTGAGAGGATGCCACTCCTAAGCAGGTATAGGTTGGTACAAAGAAAAAAGGGAGAGAGATGTCTAACAGACTAATAATGGACTGGCAGGTTTCGCACCCAGAAGGGTTGTAGATATGATTTACATGGGTTATTCATCCTTTCCCACAGGTTAAACAGATAAAATAAAAATGAAAAAAAAATTAAGGGAAATTCAATCAGCCCAAGAAAAAACCAAATACTGAAGGTTCTTATCTCATTGCAATAACTTGAAAACTGTTGCTCTTTCAAACAAAAAAAGGTCTAATTACCTTCACAAATGATGGTGCTATATACTGTGTTTCCGCTAATCTTTCAGAGGTGGACTGTAGGCGTCGTGCTCTTGATTTTAATGTTTTAAAACCCCGAGACTGTATGAAAACTGAACGAAACAATGTCACATTTATTTTTCATTATATATTTTTACAAGAAAAGAATAATGCCTAAATTATCAAAATGCTGACACCTTATCTGTACATCATATTTTTTAAGACAGTTCTTTCCCCGACTCTTCAACACACTTGTCATTAAAATGCATCATATAATTAACTTTACTTTGTTTTCTGTAATAATTTTAAAATATTTAAAATTAAAACCCATACATAAGCATCTAATGAAAGTCCTCAAACCCTACTATTTCCTGTAAGTAATCTGTATTAGTTAGTAGTTCCATGACTATTACTTCTACATATTTAAAAACACATCCTTTCTATAAAAACTTCTGCAATTATTTTCTTTTACTTACGACATCATGACATTTTCAAAACAAGTAAGACAGTATTTAGTTTACTAGCTGTTCAGTTTTTAGGTTTTTATCCCAGCATAGCAATATATTCAACTGTTTCCCTCCTCCAGATATTAGTTTTCTTAATTTTTACTGCTGAAAATAATTCTGCAGTAAAATTCTTATATTATCTTTCAGTGTAAAGTGAAACTGTAAGATTTATATGCTTTAACACTAAGAAACTCCCCTCTATAAGGCTGTTATCAACTTAAACATCCACCAATGAGTTGACTGCCCTTTTCTCCATAGCCATTGCAACAGTGGATAATATATATCTTGCTAATTTATACAAATCTGATGGGCAAAATGTAGTATCTTGTTTTAATCTGCATTTTAGATTAGAATGGAGAGTAGAGAGTTTTGAAAACCTTTTATTTTCATTGACTATTTTTATTCCTTCAGTGAACTCACTACCTTTGATGGCATATATTTTTATTTCTAGAATATGGATGTCACGTATACAAATTAACCTTTAGTTTTATACATTTTAAACAGTTTAATGTCTTTTTTTTTTTTTTTTAAGATTTTACTCATTATTTTCAGAGAGAAGGGTAAGAAAGGAGGAAGAAAGGGAGAGAAGCATCAATGTATGGTTGCCTTTTGCCTTCCTTCAGCTATGGACCTGGCTGGAGACCTGGCTTGCAACCTGGTTATGTGCCCTGGCTGGGAATCAAACCAATGACCTTTGGTTCTGCAGGCCGGTACTTAATTCACTGAGCCACAACCGGCCAGGGCTCTAATATCTTTGTCTTTTAATTAAGTGATTCAGTAATTTACGAAATTGATGTAGCCCTATCCTTTAATCTATAGTTTTCTGCACTATGTTTTGATGAGCATCCCATCCCCAAAATATAATTTTAAAGGTAATCTACTGACTTCATCTAATACTTTTTTCTTAGACCTTTACCTATTTGGAACTTTTGTTTCAACGTAGGAAAAGAATCTGATTCCTTTTTTTATATGCTTACCCAAGAAACAACTTCTTGATTTTCATAACAATTTTTATTGGAATTGTACTGAATTGATAAATTTTGTTGTAAGTTGATCCTGTTATAACATTAGACCTTCCAAAATGGATTATGGTATCTTTCTTTCTACTTTACTCAGTTCTTCTTTTATTTCCTTCAGCAAAATGTTTTATTACATGAGTCTCGGGCACACATTATAATTTGGCTTCTGTATATACTACAAAATGATAATCCCTCAAAGTCTAGTTACTAGCCATCAACAAGCAATTGGCCCCTTTACCCCCTTTTTGTGCACCTCCCAACCCTCTTCCTCTGGTAGCTACTAATCTGTTTCACAGATCTATGACCTTTTGCATTGTTTGTTGATTTATTTTCCAAGGTTGATATGAGTGAAATCATACAGTATGTATTTCTTCCTAAGCATTCTTACAATATTTTAATATTCATTATCTGGCAGGTCCCACTTTTCATTTCCAATATTGTTTGTGCCCTGGCCAGTGTGGCTCAGTGGATGGAGCACTGGCCTGGGAACCAAGGGGTCACAGTTCGATTCCCAGTCAGGGCACATGCCTGGATTGCGGGCCAGAGGCAACCACACGTTGATGTTTCTTATCCTCTCTTTCTCCCTCCCTTCTCTTCTCTCTAAAAAATGAATAAATAAAATCTTAAAAAAAAAAAAAAAAATATATATATATATATATATATATAGTATTTATTGTTTTGTAATCAGGTTTGTTCATTCTATTTTCTTAATTTTTTCAAAGTAAACTGTTCTTGGTTTAATTATGTATACATTCTTGCTGTCATATTCATTTAATGTCTGCTTTATCCATATTAATTTTTCACATTTAAAAAATTCTCAAATTTAATATTAACCAATTTATATCCCATCTTCCTTATTTCCTAATAAATTACACAATGCTCTCAGCATCAGTGTCACACCAACCCAAACATTTTGATATGCAGAATTTCATTATGGTTCATTACTAATTGTTTGTAATTTCAGTTTTGAGATTTCCTGTCAGTCACAAGACACTAAGAAAAGTACAATGAAATTTCCACATATTTAGGTATATTTTTAGCTATCCTTTCTGCTATTTGATTTCCATTGTGGTTACAGAACTTGACCTCTGAGCTATAAACATTTTAAAAATGAAGATATACTTCATACCCAGATACATGATCATTTTTTATCTCCATAAATATTTCAAAATATATCATCTTTGCAGTATACAGATGTGTTGTAGAACTGTATACCTGAAACCTGTGTAATTTTGTTAAGCAGCATCATCCCAATAATATATTCAACAAAAAGGAAAAAAAAACTATCATCCTTAAGTATACTTCTGTCTTCCACATTAACAATTCCTTTAGAGGGCTATTGGTCTCTGCTCAACCTGGTGCCCCTCTTTCATGCTACAAGTTTTCCTCAAATATGTGGAGAGTCTTGCTAATCCACAGCTAATTCTCTTTAAAACTACCAAGCTGGTCAATGTATTTAGAATACAAAACATAGAGGTACAGCGAATGAGCAGGACACCTTCATTGTATGGTAAAAGTAAAGGCACCTGGTGTACTACTATCTTGTTTCTCTTTGGTATTATGCTCAAACCAGGAGGCTTCAGAGACAAACTCCTCTTGACTCAAAACACAGACAGACAGACAGACAGACAGACACACACACACACACACACACACACACACAAAACCATATACCCATATTACAAAGGTACTTTTTGCCAACGGTAGCCTTGAATGGAAAGGCTGTACCTGCTCTGCGACTGGCCCACTTGTGGCAATCTCTCAAATGCTTACTATATCATCCATCGAGCCCACTACTACTGATCTGAACTTTGGGGTTTTCCCAAAGTTCCACTGGAAATAGTTCACAACCCTGATATCAATCTGAGTTCCATAAAAGTAGGTAGCATCTTTTTTATTTATCATTCTCATCTCAAACCCATTCCTAGTACCTGGCATATTATCATATAATCATAATAAATGAATCAATGCATGTTTTATTCTGCTATCAACTTGATCTCATCTACTTTATAACTCATGTAAAGTCCTCAAATTTCTAATCCACTGATGAAACTTCTCTCTCCCTAACTTTTCTCATTTTTCTGTTTCTTTTTTTTTTTGGTCTAGCAATGGGATTTTGAAAATGAAGAAGGGTATACAAATAGGCTATATAATTGTTCTGAAACAAGTGTAGATAAATTTACCTTAAAATATGATTTACTGTGGCACTTATCACTCACATTCAAAATTTACCTTCTATTTTATATTTTTCACAGTTACATAGACATATCCTACCCAATCAATTAACAAATACTCTGTAAGCTTTATTATGAGCTACAAATGCATGTTTAAAATCATTAACATCATTAAGAAAAATAAATCAGGGTATACTGAATACCACTGTTTTTCCCCAAAATAAATAAAGTTGTTGCTCCATACCTGGCCAGTACTGAAGATCTGAACAAATGCTTTTAAGAGTTCTTGAATGTTGTCTGTACAAGCAAGAGGAACGTAAAGTACTAAATACATCTATGTAACCTGGAAGGAAATTGAAAACAGTACATGTTCTAATCGCCAAATCATAAAAAATTCAAATCAAATATAATTTCACCAAGTATTAGAAAAAACAAAATATGAGTTTTACTTTGTATTTGTAAATAAAGCATATATGCTAAGCTAAAGTTACTTTCAGTTTAAAGGCATAAAAAAATAAAAAGACTTATTATTTCCTAAATATAATGTAAAGACCTCTAATGAACCATGTGTTAACAACAGAGGTACTGCTCTCTTGTTCTCTTGAAGCTTCCATAATTATTTAGAACAAAGAAGTTCCTTCCAAAGCTGTAAGCCACGAATACTTTGGTATTCCTTCCTAACACTTATTTCTGACTAACGGGCCCCATTCATCTTTACATCCATGACCATACAGAAAAGGTGTGCAGAAACAACAAAAATAGTGGTTCTCATCTGTCCCTTCATCTCAATTAGGATCCAGGAATTCTGGAGTGAAGTCAGAAACCTCTTCCTGCCTAAGCCTAGAAAATGGCTGCAAATGTCAATAAGAGAAACAAACTTCTAAGAAAATTTAAATATGAAGATTAGAATAACAACAACAACATGGTAACAATAAAAATTGTATTCTACAGAACACGTGTTATGGGCTCCAAGTACTTTAAATTATTTAATCTGGTCCTCTAAAGTGAGATAGTTATTTTTCGCACTCATATGAAAAAACAGCAAGTTAGAGAAACTGAATAAATACTATCACCAATCAGTGGCAGGACTGAGTTTGATCCTAATCTACCCTCACCCTTAATCACCAAGTCTCAGGGCTTCTCTCAGGAAGAAGGTACTATCACACAAAAAGATAAGCAAATAGAGGCAGATGTTTAATCTAAGCCCCAAGCTCAAGAACTTTTCATTTTTCCCACTCCAGAATTCTTTACCATCCAGCCCTTATGTGAATTAAAGGGGGGCGGGGCGGGGCGAATTAGCAAATGAATTATATTATACAGAGTGCAATTTCAAATCAAACCTTCAACAGAAAAGTATTCAAACCTGCTCAATCTTTTGTTCCTGGGCTTTTTAAACTACTTGCATTGATTTGAAAAGTCTGTTCTTTTGTCAAGACAGAACAAGTGTTTTGACAAACCTGTAACAGTCCTGTTTAAGTATCATCCAAAAAGAAATTAATAAAGCTGACACCCCTTTCAACAAAAATGTCCACTTATTGTAATTGCAGATTATTACAAATCTCAAGAAAATATGCAGATATTCTATAAAAGAAGGGACTATGATTGTTTCTTAAATATCTTCTCAGAGGTCAGCAGTGAGTTACCGGGAATTCAATATATGTAGATCCTGGAACAGACAATGAATCCTAGTGGAAAAACTAGTCATTCGGTAAAGTTAAACTTTTACTTGGTAAAATCTAATTGAAGTCTACAGTTTAGATTTTAAAAAGATAATAAAAAGTAAAGTAATGCACAAGGGTTAATTTCTTAGTTTTGACAAATGAACCATGGTTACAGAAGTGGTCAGCATTGGGGGAGGCCAGGTGAAGTGTACGCGTATAGGAACTCTTTACTGCCTTTGCAACTTTCCTGTATGTCTAAAGTTACTGCAATATAAAGTCAAAAAAATGAAAGGAAGGAAACAACTCAGCAAAGACCCTGATACCTAGTGAATGTTAATAAATGGTACCTACTATAATTACTAATAGTATTAAAATTAAAACAAAAAATGAATTAACTTACCATATTTATTTTCAAAGAAGGACTGTGCAGAGACATGGGAGGTACGCCAATGGGGAGAAATATTTTTGTCTTTACAAAGTCCAGGAAGTAGATGGTCTACCAATTGATCGATCTGTCCAATTTTTAATTCAGATAATCCAAGGTCCCTTAGGTTAAGCACAGGCTGTAAAACATTAAGTCAATCAAGTAAGCATTAATGTTACCAATTAATGTTTCATTGATAGAGTAGTTATCAGTTTACACAATATAGATTTTTAAAATCTAGCAAATGCATTGGTTTCTTTATTCTTTTAAATATTTAAATTGGTGAAAATATGTTTATACTTCTAGTTTCCCTGAGGTCAGTCATGTGAGGTTTGACAAACGTTAAAAAAAATTATCTTCCCAATCAGTCCAATCACCAGTCCTTGGAGTTTCAAAGCACCCTCCAATCTCTGTTACCCTTAAAAACCCATTTGATAAATAAAGGGTATGCTCTGCTGCCACGGGACATGTCAGTGCTCTGGCCTCGCTGTGGAAATCCTTCTTTTAACTGAGAGGTTCTATTACCCATATCTAACTTCCAATAAGTAGGGAAACTAAACAAAGCAAAAAATGTGTGAAAACCACGTACTACACTTACCTAAAACAATTCTAATGTAACTATAAACAAATCAGGATGAGTTATTTTCCTGTCCACATGAACTGACTGAGAGACACTAAAGTAAATATTACAAGTCCCAAACATCTAGAACTTCAAGTAAGGAGAGCAAAATTAAACAGAATAAGTCAAGTATCAACATTTTATAATTTATGTTTAGTTAGGTCCATAAATTTATATAGTACTAGATTGCAACAGGTGATTCACATTCTTAAAATCCATTTCTTTATTAATAAAATAACCATGAAATAAGTCCTGCCTATTTCACAAGATAATACAGATCAATGGAGGAGATCATGCCTTGCTCATCCATATAACCTATCTTATATAGTGAGATATTTAAAGGCATCATGACATAAAAACTTTTTTATTTTAGCAGATTCTCGATTATGTTGGATGAAGTACCTATGTAATGCCAACTATAGGGAACCCCTATATAACAGCACTTCTATAACACAGTTCTGCTCTAACGAGGTTCAAGAATTGAGAAAAACATTCATACAACACAGCGTCCTGGAACAGGAGTTTACTTTAACACGGTTTGAGAATTAGAGAAATCCCTGAACAACACAGAGCATAAGCACTTTTAAGAACAAAAATATCTCATTTGAAATTAGATTAGTCCCAAACAATATGGACTGTAATAAGAGCTTTCTTTTTTAAAAGATTTTATTTATTATTTTTTAGAGTGAGGACAAGGGAAGGAAGCAGAGAGATAGAGAAACATCCATATATGGTTGCCTTTCACCTGTCTACAGCTATGGACTTGGCTGGAGACCTCACTTGCAACCTGGTTATGTGTCCTGGCTGGGAATCGAACCAGTGACTTTTGGGTTCACAAGCCATCCCCTTAGCCACTGTGCCAAGAGCCAGGGCCTCTCTTAATTATAAAAACATGATAACATGTTAAAAATTTTTTGGAACCTAACTCCCTTTTTTGCACCAGTTCTTTGTTTCATATAACATGGATTTGTATAACCTGGCATTTTTTAGGAACCTAACATGTTATACAAAGGTTACCTGAATGTTAATGTACTAAAATACTCCTATTTACAAAAAACATTATGTGGGATAGCCAATAGTCTCTGAAGAAGCATCATGAGTAACCTGTGCTTTCATCTTTACAATCTATTGTTGGTTACTGTGAAAAGTATTACACGTGAAGAAAAAAGAAAACACAGCTAAATATGAATACATTTTTCCAAATATATACATACATAGCTTACTAAGGAACTGCAATAAAAACAAGTCAAATGACACGACTTGATATAGTATCTATAAAACGCAGACTCTGCAATAAAAAGGCACATAAAATATATACTTTAACTTTAAAAATAACTTAGTTATACTTTGCTTATGTTTTACCAACATGTAGCTGACAGTTAAAATTTTGCAGTATCAACACAAAGGGTATATTCATAAAAGCTACAAGAAAATCCCCAAACTTTTAACAGTTGAAAAAGTTTTAACACTGAAGAATCTGCTATGGTGAGCCCAAATAATAAATACAGAAGAGAGTTTAGAAAAAAGGCTTAGATGTTAAATCTGGAGTTCTTGCGCACTGTCAAGTCCTGCATGGGACTCATGCCGCCAGCACTTCCTGGTCAGCGCCCATCCCGGCCCAGCCAGGTTTCTTGCGTGTCTGCAACAAAACCTGCGGCTGAACATCAGCCATGCCTGGTGAGAGTGGGCTCTGGCTGGCTCACTTCCTCTTTTTTCCAGGACAGGTTTTCTTTTTCTTTTTTTAAACTGTTTTTGCAAACAGGGCCTAACAAATAAAGAAAAGGAAAAAAAAACTTTGTATAAACATTATTTTAGAAAACCCACAAGCAACTGCAAATATAGCCAGTGAAGCTCTTCTCTTTGACTGTGGTTCATTGTTTTTGTTTGTTTGGAAACCTTTACCCCAGGGGAATTGCTGAAAACAGCCTATTACTTGTTATATTTATAACATCTAGTACTTCGACCAGAAATAATCGCCCAAGATCGAGTGCAGGGAGTGAAGGGAGTCCGTCAGATGGGAGGACTCTTCTGATTTTAGTCTTCTCCTTGACAAATTCTCATGGAGTGAGATGGTCAAACATGTCCTTAGCAGGGCAGCCAGGGTCTGTTCGGAAAGGCTGGAGAAGCGGCTGTCCCCAACCTGATGTACTGCCACGCAGACACACTGGAGCCCCATGAGACATCTCCCTGGTAGGCTGTCCTGTTCTCCAACAGACTGCTTTTCTCCAGAGCCTTTTCCTCCATGACAAGCTCACAGTTAAGCCTGGGCAGCTGTGCTGGCCCAAAGGTGTCCCATTTGGAATTAAATGTCACCAGTAACAATACTGGCAACATGAACACTTGGGACCCTCCATGGTAGACATGGCATCTTTGAGCGGGGAGGGGTGAGGGTTTCTGTGAACAAGGAGTCGGAGTTGCTATTAGCCTAGAAGGACTTGTTATGCCCAGGGAACCCCAGGGAAACGGCTCCAGAATGCTTTCTCCTGGTTTGCAGGTAAAAAGCTCCTGACTTCTTGAAGAAAGAAAGTATCTCCAAACAGATCATATTTGGCCCTCTTTCCCAATGTGAATGGTTTGGCAAGTCTCCAGGGGCAAGACAGACCATATCAGGAGATAAAATGTCCTACAGTTTAAATTTCCTTCCTTTTTAAAAAGACATTCTCATCCAAGTATATGTTTATTAATTTGAGAGAGAAAAACATCAACATGAGAAGAGAAACACTGATCAACTGCCTCCTGCATGTGCCCCAAATGAGTACTGAACCACAGCCAATTGGTGTAGGGGATGACACTCCAAACAAGTCAGTCACTGTGCCAGGCCTAAATTTCTTTCTGTTTTCATTAACAGTTTTCAGGTTAATTGGGGTCTTCGCTGACATCTAGGAACTTGAGATTGTCTCTTTGGCAAAAGGGGAAAACGGGCTACTTTCTTCGGAGATTGCATGTATCCAACAATGCTTTCAATAGGGACTGTCATACCATTTTTCTCAAGTAGCTTCAGAAGTGGCCATGAAAGAAGATGGGGGTTAAAGAGATCTTTCTAAAGTTGAGCTATATGGGGCTTTCTGAAGAGCTGGTTACAAGATCCAATCCCTTCCACAACATGGAGAAACCAGCATCCCCCTAAGGATCATGGCAGCTGCTGCCCTGGGACCAGCATGAATACTCCAAGGGCACATACCTTCCCTCCGGGCTATACACAGAGCCAGCCTCACAACACTATCCCACCCAGGCAGCCTAAGAGTGCCCAAGGCCACTGATCCCAGCTCACCTGCCTCCTAGAGACCCACTGGAGGGAAGGGAAATAACATATTTAAAAGTGCCTTTTAAACTATAAAAAAATTATACAATATAAAGCATATTCTCATAATGGAAACAGAAGAGCTACAAAATTCAAGAGCTGCTTTTCAAAGGCTCTATCTTAAAATGGGAGGCCCAAAAGTGTATTTACAATACAGATTTCAACAAGGAAAATGCAGATTTACTGAAGACTATTGTAAAATTATTCTCCTTACTCATTGGGTATAAGGTCTTAGGAGCCATGAAGAAAAAGACGGTCATATAAACACGGTAACTATCATACGTAATAACTGCTATTACAGAGGTGGTTTTAAAAAGTGGTGGGAGAACACAGAACACAGAGCAACTAGTTTCCTAAGTCAGAGGAGGCTTCACTGAGGTTAACACCTAATTTGAAAAGTGACAGGGAAGAGAGGCTTGGAGAAGGCGCAGACACACATTCATCAAAGGCTGAAATGTCTGCAATGTAGAAAAAAGTTTAGTGATGAAAGGGGCTAGAAAGATGGGAAGAGACTTATTTTAATTCTATAGATAGTATGGTTAGTTTTGTTTTATAGGAAGAAAACAAACAATAAAGAAGATAGACTGGATGAGAGAAGGCTGGTGGAACAAGCCAAAAATGATAGGCGCCTGATTTGAGCTCAATCTAAGACGGATAGACAAATGACATTTGAAGAAATAAGTTAAAACAGGAACTGAGGGGGTTCTGGAAGGGTGTGCTGGTTACTCATCTTTTATACTACACTTTCACTGTTCAAATGACTGTGTTTTCTTGCTCCTCATTGGACCCAGACTGTTCAAGAAGGGCTAAAACCACAGTGATCAAATACACTAGAATATGGGAGAGTTGGCTCAGTTTTTGAACATCTTAATTTTGAAGAGGTGCAGCCTACCCAAAGGGGTAATTTAATAAGCCACTACTTAAGTTACTTGAAAACTTTAGAGATGTTAGGGTTAGAGACGTATTTGAGAGTTATCAGCATATACTTGTTCACATATATAGGTGTTAAGTGAAGACATGAAAATGGATTACATAACCAGGGAAACTGTCCATAATGAACATCAGGTTAAGGATAAATGCACAGTACACACAACATGTAAGGGGATGGCAATAAACAAAAAAAGGCCAGCAAAACAAAAAGAAAAAAATTATCATTGATGTATGTACTATCACTCAATTTAATAGAGTATTTTGGAAGTACTACTTGTTTAGCAAGGTCAAATGCTAAGAAGAATTGAAAAAGATGTGGATTTTAGAAGAGGCCTATTTTTAACACTAAGGGAGTCAAGACTTACTTTAGCAAAAACAGACCTATAAAATGATAAAAGTAGTAGCCAAACTACGACAGGATACAGTGTGAATAAAGTTAACAAGTATAGTAGTCCCCTTGATCCCCAGTTTTGCTTTCCGTGGTTGTGGTTTAATTACCTGCAGTCAACCACCATTTGAAAATATTACATGGAAAGTGCCAGAAATAAACAATTCATAAATTTTAAATTGTGAGCTGTTTTGAGCAGCATGATGAAATCTTGTGCTATCTGCTCTGTGAGGCCTGAAGCCATGAATCACCCCTTCTCCAGCACCTCTATACTGAATACTCCCTGCCAGTGAGTCGCTTAGTAGCCGCCTTGGCTATCACATCCACGACTGTAGTTTTGGTTACCAGATGAACTGTCATATGTTCAAGTTACCCTTCTTTTACCTAATACACAGGCCCCTAAGTGAAAAAGTAGTGATGTTAGCAATTAGGCTATGTCAAAGAGAAATCCATAAAGTGCTTCCTTTAAGGGAAAAGGCAAAAGTTTTTGACTTAATAAGAAAAAAATTGTAAGCTGAGGGAGCTAAGATCTATGGTAAGAAAGAATCTTCTATCTGAAACTGTGAAGGGAAAAAATTCATGCTAACCTTGTCAACATCTCAAATTGGAAAGGTTACATTCACAAAGCACAAGTGCTAAGTTAAGATAGAAAAGGCATTAAATTTGTCAGTGGAAGACAAAACATGTTCTGACTGCAGGAATGTGTTGCACCAGAAATCAGAGCCTACAGGAAGATTCCAGCAGGGATTTCTTGGAACAGGTGACCATAGTCGTATAACTTTATCACAGCATGTTATTATCCTTGTTCAATTTTGTATTAGTTAATGTTGTTAATCTCTTACTGTGCCTAATTTACAAAGAAAACTATTATGAGTATGTATGTGTAAGAAAAAATGTAGAATATATATGGTTCAGTACAACACACAATTTCACGCACCCAGTGGGGATCTTGAAATGTATGCTCCACAGATAAGGTGAGGCTAGTACAGTTGGAAATTCAGACTGCTGTTTTCAGAAGTCTGGAAGCAAAGGAAAAAAAGTTAACAGTTTGAAAGAAAGTAAAAGGAGGATTTTTTCCTTGCGCTGTGGAACGTATATTTGGGTGAGGCACACTTGATGAGAACAAGGTCATCACATAGCAAAGGAGGTGAGAGCAGAGATGAGGAAGGATGCTTAAGAATGAAAATGTGAAGCAGTAACAACAAGCAGTTATTAAAGGCAGACAATAGGAGTAACGATGGTATCATCAGAGGATATGAACACTAATTGTATATTTGGTCTTAACACTGGCTTCCAGAGTTTAGTTACTTTTCATGCCTCAAAAATGTACCTCACTACTGACCTAGCAATTTCACTTGATGAAACAATCAAAGATTTAGCAACACGATGGTAAAATCAACAAAATATTGAAAAGAATATCCAATGATGGGACATCATATAATGAAGGCTTTAGCAAGTCATTAAAAAGCTTTGGAAAATGTGTGGCCTAACAAGTTTGTAAGACTATTAAAATGCAGAAAGGAGAATCTAGATCAGCACTGCTGTATAATCTAATTATAAAATATAAAAGTATAAGAGAAAAAAAAGACATTAAATATAAATGCAAAATGTTAGCATGAGCTCTGAGGAATAGGTTCACAAATGAATTTCATTTTTTCCATGTACAAATTTCCCAAAATTTCTAAAATGAACATAACTACTGCATGTAGCAATTTCAATAATTTTAGGAAAGCACGCTTGCTTTCCAATTTGGGGAAGGGTGTCATGATAATAGAAGAACAATGGAATGCTTCCAGAAAGAGGCAACAGGAATTGGGCAAACAGTATAAGAGGACAGTATAAAGATGACAAATTTTCATCTAATTAAAATTTTATCTTAAGACTGACCCAAAAACCAGTTCCCCCAAAGTGAACTTCTTCAACTTTTCCTCTTCTGTCCTTTGCCATAGTCCTGGATATCAGAACTACAAATGTGGCCCTGGCTGGTGGCACAGTGGATAAGGCGCTGGTCTGTGAACCTAAAGGTTGCTGGTTTGATTCCCCAGCCAGGGCACATAACCAGGTTGCAAGCCAGGTCTCCAGCCAGATCCACAGCTGGAGGCAGGTGAAAGGCAACCATACATTGATGTCTCCCTCCCTCTCTCCCTACCCCTCTCTCTAAAAATAACAAATAAAATCTTAAAAAAAAAAAAAAAAAAAAAAACCACTACAAATGTATGCGATTTATTGGTTCAAGAGGTTTTGGGAAACTTGCCTACAGATTATGTTTTTTATTTCTAAAAAAATGTATTCTGAGCTATAAGCAACTATCTTATTAATTAATCGTGTAAACACAAGGGATCCCAAGGTGGGAATTCTTTAGATCCTGAGGCAATACTGATTTCCCCCTTGTACATTTCACTTACAGGTACTTATATTTCAGTTGTTCAATTACACTGAAAGCTCCTAGAAGGCAGCAGATGATAACCTTTTGCTGTTCTAGCCTCTGAGACTTGGCAGGCAAATATGGTCAGTAACTATGGGTTCAATGCTATTGCTAATGCAAAACAAAAGAAAACCTGAGTGATATCACATGGTAACCTGGAAGTGAATACCAAATATACGGCCACATGAAATTTTTAAATAAATTAAATGTTAAAGAATAATACAGTAACTTTCTTATCCATGAGATAAAGCCAGAATTAGACACCCTTATTGATAAGAGAGGTTAAGCACAGTGGATAAGCCACCCGCCTGTGAACCCAAAGGTCGCTGGTTCGATTCCCCAGCTAGGGCACATAACCAGGTTGCAAGCCAGGTCTCCAGCCAGGTCTGTAGCTGGAGGCAGGTGAAGGGCAACCATACATAGATGTCTCTCTCCCTCTCTCTAAAAATAATAAATAAAACTTAAAAAAAAAACAAAAACAAAAAACAACAGAGATAAATAAGAGGCTTCAAACATGTTTCGAAGGGACTAAATCAAAACACTTTCTCACACAACCAGAGTAGAACCTTTACCTCACTGCTGGGGGCCTCATGCTCAGGAACCAAATCTCGATGCTGATTTTGAGAAACTGACACGTTGACAGAAGATGTGCTTTTTGGTGAATGGAACGCATTGATGAGATGACTCAGAGGAACAGTAACCTAGAAAATAATGAAAGTTGATATTAAGTTCATTTTGTGCTGCCACAAAATGAAATATTTCAGAGATATTTTAAAAAGTAAGTGTATGTCCAGAATTTGATATTTCTCAACTTGCCCACTGCACCATCCTGTGGATTTTTGCCGTAGATTCCTAACTGTTCTTCCTCCACATGATCTAATAAAACCAAAGTCAGGGCCATCACTCTGTGCAAAACCTTCCCAATGTTTCTCTTCTCACTTAAAAGCCAAAGTCATAAATACAAAGCCCTCCATGGGTCTTTATTACCTTTTATCCACTACTACACTCCTCTTCATTCTCTGCACCAACCCCACCAGGCTCCTTTGAGGTTCCTGGAACACACCTGGCAGGTCCTCACCTCAAGGTCTTTGCACTACTTATTGTCTCTTGTCCATTAGTCATGTAGCTTGTTCTCCTATAGCCTGCAGTTCTTAACTCAAAAGGAGCTCATGTATGAATCTTAAGTGTATCACCCTCCTGCTCTGTAAACCTCTGCAGTGAATTTCATTGTTAAAAGTTTTTAGAGCTCAATCTTCAGGCCAGCCCTCCCTTTCAGAGGGCAGGACTTGAGAGCTGAGAGTTTCCACTTTCCCATCACTAGGTCTTTCTGATGACCAGCCTAGTCCTGATGCTATCTAGAAATGCCACCCTGTCACTTTACTAGCAAAAATCCAGAAGTGATCCAAAAGGACTCCTTATGAATAATCACACTCCTATCAAGAAATTCCAAAGGTATTATTAGAAACTCTGTGCCAAGAACTGGGAATAAAGACTATATTTATTTTCATTATGTCACACTCTCCAAATAAATATGGTTCCAATGGCAAGGGACTTTTTCTTTATATATTATTTCATTTTTCTCTCTTTTATTCCTATTATTTTATATAACATATAACTTATGTATTGTATATTTCATTTTCCTATTTTATTCAATACTGTAGCTCAGTGTAGCAATAATGCAAAGTAGATGTTAAATAAATATTTCTTGAGTAAATAAATAGGTTCCCCATATTTGCCAGTTTTTGTACTATGTGCTTTATTTACATTATTAATTCTCATTTAACAGCCATAAACATAAGTTACTATTATCCTTCCTGTTTAATACAGCAAGAGTTTAGAAAGATTCAGTGGCATGCTCAAAGTTACACAGTTAATAAGGATAGGAGCAAGAATTCTAACTCAGATAATCTGACTTCAGATCCCAAGTAAAGACTTTCCATTCCCTCGTTATTCGTACAGAAATGAATTTATGATATACCATTAAATGGAAAAAAAAATCTTTAAACTATCTGTTAACATCTTTTCTCAAGCATGCTTATACCTATTTGTGGTACACGGGAGCTCCCAGCAGGTGCAAGCCAAGATCAGCCACTGCACATACCCTGCCAAGGGCCAACCAGAAGGGGCTGCAGAATGATCTACAATCTACAGATGGATGCTACACGTCCTGGGCTTCGAAGTACCCAGGACACCACCAAGCTGTGAGCCAAGGCTGACTGCCACTAGTGCCAGGCCTGGAATCACTTAGTGAAGAAGTAGAGGATACACCAGGTCAGATGCTGCTGATTTGAGGTTTGTGAACCTTGAGAGATTTTAGGAAAGATAGCAACATCAGCCAAGACAGGATGTTTGTAAAACAAAAGCCACGGAAAACAGTTTGGGTAGGCCTGGGTCTCACGGAATTACCAGGGTAGGGCAACAGTTTTAGCCAGCCTGATGGTATCTCACTGGTATGGCACTGGCCTGCCAACTGGGGTGGAGAGTAAAGGGTGCTCAGCAAAGGAATGATGGCTTCTGAAGCACTTCTACCTGTGAGAAAGCTCACCCTCCAGCGCTCACTTTGAAGCCCGGGAATTTAATTCCTCCCATATAACCCTGGCACCTTTCAAGCTACTGCCCCAAAGCCCAAATGTCATGGACCACTAACTCTCCACCTAGCTGATGAATTCTCCTAAAATAGGGTCTTCTGGATGTAAACTTTTTGAAGTTCAGTTTCAAAAGGTTTAATGCTATACTCAACGGGCCATGTCAAACTTCTTTTTTAAGGATAACCAAGTCAAATTTCATTTTTAAAGAACTGGTAGGACTCTTCCAGACACTATCATCCTGGTAAACAACATCTTCATGCATGCAGCGAAGTCAAACTATAAACATCACTTCCCATCATCCCTCATATCCAATCCTCATGAAATTCCATCTCCTCCAAAATAAATCTCATCCTCTTCCTTCCATAACCATTGCCACTTTAGTTGTGCACTTCCTCTCTCCTGGATTACTTCAGTTGCATCCATAACTGATCATATGTCCACACCTGGCCTTTCACATTGTTCATATAGCCATAAGACAGAGTGTTTTAAACATGTAAATGTGATATTCCCAGTTTAAAAGCATTCAATAGCTTCAAGGATTCTCCCCAACCTCATTTAGGTTACTGTTCCCCTCCCTTAATCATCACACACTAGTCACACTGGTCTTATTTCTGTTCCTCTAATCTGCTAAGCTCTTGCCTATCTCAGAACCTCCAGATATCCTTCCATCCCTCTGGGACTCCTGTCCATTCCATTCATTTTTCTCATGTGAATATGAATGTGCATAACTCCTACACATCTTTTACTTCCAGCATCAAGATTTAGTTATTTTCTTTCTTTACCTACACATTACTGATAGCCATTAAGTAATCACTTCTTTTCTATTGTCTAGTGAAACAACGAGAACACACCAAGGGTTTATGGGTTATACAAAGGAATGTAAGTACATGTTTAAACCAAGAAACTAAAGAGCATGAAAAAATTATTTTAAAATCTGAATGTTTAACCATGCCAGGTAGCTCAGTTGGTTAGAGCGTCATCCTGATAGAGCTGATCCTCAGTCAGGGCAAGAATCAACAAGTGAATGCATAAATATGTGGAATGAGAAACAGATGATTTCTCTCTCTCCTCCTCCTCCTCCTCTCTCTAAAGTCAATACATAAAACTTTTTAAAATCAATGTTTTTCAAAACCCATTTGCTAAACTAAGAACTTTCCAAAAGTAAAAAAAAAAACTATTATGCTACCACCAAAAAATATTTTTAAGTGGACCAAGAACAAAACATTGGTACAAGCGATTAGTCTTAAGATAACTGAAAACTCGTGTAAATGTTTCCCTGCCCCACCTTTTGTTTCAGAAAAAGATGGGGACAAAGCCGAATCAAAATTTTAACTGCAGGCAATGAATAACTTGAAAATACCTATTTATTTGTCATTTCTGGTACCAAAAAAAAAAAAAAAAAAAAGGGAAAGCTTTAGTGACAGATTATTCAAATGCTTACATCATGTTTTGGTTCAATTCCACTTAAAGGGAAAGAAAGGATAGGGGATCGAAGAAGGAAAAATGGAAAGGGACTATTACTAGCTTCCTTTACATCTACGACAGTTACCTCTCCCACCCAACCTGCACCCCTGAAAGTCGGGTACTCAACAATGTCTGATGGATTCTCTAGCAAAAATTCCACGCAATCAACCCGGCAAGCCAAGGTCTCCATCATACTTTGTTACGCGCCCCTGCTTCAGTCAGCCAGCCCTTTACTCTCAGCGTTGCCGCTGATTCTCTCTCCCCTAGAATTCTTGCTAGTCTATTCGCTTCCCTCCAACCACCCCTTAACAAGAAAGAGCTTCCAAGAAAAGCAAATGGCAAACCGCTTTGGGTAGTGGGGAAAGAGGGAAGGCTGGGGGTGGGGAGGTTTGGACTGGGTACCGGGACTCACCTGCGGCTGCACCGTACTCGAAAGGGAAAACATCTCTTCCGGGACCTCAGCGACCTGACCCGCCTGCTGAAACTGACCTTCCGTCCAGGCAGGGAGGCGCTGAGCCCTTTTTTTCCTCTTCTTTTTCTCCCTCTCCCTACCGCAATCTTCCTAGAAACAGAAAATGGCCTCCCCTTTCTACAGCTGCAGCGTCGACAATCTGCCCCGGAAAGAAAACGCCAAAGCAACAGTACTTCCGGGGCAGGGGAGCGCCGGCTATCCCGGTGTTTGCCAGCGCTGGGTCTTTTCCAGCGGCGCCGGCGCAGGTGGTTATACCCTCCACAGTAGTTGATGTTCACGTTGACTAGTGCACTTCCTGACTCCCAGAACTTTCTGGCTGTGTTTTCCCTTTCTTAGGGCCCGGCATCCACTCTGTTAAATCTTTCCACAGCTTCCTTGTGCAATGTATTCTGTTGCGACTGGAACAGAAAGAGCTGTAAGGTCTTTTGTTACAAGTGAGTTTTCCTTGTCTTCCTCGCAATGAGTAGAAAAAATTTTCTCTTGGTCCTAATCTCTTTCAGTCAGGCAAATTACATCCTGCTAAAATGTCTTTACAAGGCACCACCCGTTGCCTGCTCTTACTGTTTCTCCACGTCTACGATTTCACCGGCTATTATTTTTCCTGAATAAATCCAACCGGTTTACATTGAATCGGAGGGCGGAGGATGGGTAGAAGGTCGCGAAAGAGTAAAAAGAAAACAAAAGAAAAAAAATAAGGGAGGAAGTCAGGGTCCCAACAGCCTCCTTCGACGGTCGCCCCGATGTCCCTTTTCATTTGTTTGTTTGAAGCACCGTCTACCCACCCCTTCTCATTACAAACAAAATGGGCGGCGGCGACTGCTCACCAGGAGTGTGTGGTTGGTTGGAGAACCTCCCAGAGCCCCAACTCTCACGTCCATTGGGTCCTTCGGGCGACCAGGAGGAAGGGGAAGTGGCAGGAGAGCGGACGCGCTGGTCGGGAATCTGCGAGAGCGGCGGTGAGGTGACGTCACGCCTGCGGGCGGCGTGGGCGGAGCCTTATTTTGAACCCAGTTGGCGGGAGTTGCGGCAGGGAAAGGACCCTGGGCGGCTACTGCAGGCTTGGCTCCCCGGCGATGGAGCCCACCGCCGGGAGCGAGGAGGAGGGTGGGCGAGGCGCGGCTGCAGGGAAATGTGTGAGTAGGATCTCGGTGCCAAGACCTCCCTCCATTGAGGAATTCACCATAGTGAAGCCCATTAGCCGTGGCGCCTTCGGGAAGGTGTATCTGGGACAGAAAGGCGGCAAGTTGTATGCGGTGAAGGTAAGAAGCCAAGGAGTAAAGCAAGGGAAAGAGGCCATCCCTTTGGCCCCTTCTTTCTGCCGCCTTAATTGGGCAGATCCCAGGAACAGTAGACTGGGTGGCCTGGCTTGCTGACGCCTGCACAGCCCTGGGAGCTGGCTTCTCACTTTGGGGTGATGCATCAGTCCGGGCAGATCGCTCCTCTGCCCCGCCCTTGTCCTCGCACAGCGAATGCTCAGGGCACACCAGAACTCACCAGAGCACCTGAATCCTTGATACTGATTTGACCTTTATGAGGATTAAGTTTGAAACCTTAAATTTGAAAGTTAGTTTCCAAATTTATGTTTTAATTCCATCAATCTGATACAGATTCATTTCTGACCCATAAATTGAAAGATCTCATTAAGTAATTTCATTTTCTTCTCTTCATACCTTCCATTATAAATATAGGATGCATTTTTATTTAAAGACTACACTGAAATATGTCCTAAATCAGTCGTTTATCCTTGCAGCAGTGTATAGCACTCCAAATTCAATGTATTTGAAGCTGTTCTGGCCATTCTTGGTTATCCACTTTCAGTTTCAGATTACTCACGTTTCAGCAATTAGTGAACGTGATGAAAGGAAAGCAGCTGGCAGTCTGAGTGGCAGGAGACAGTTTCAACTTTCTGTTGGACATGTCTAGCAGGCACCTCCAATTTGCTTAATCTTGACCAGTCCACTCCACCTAATTGCTTAAACTCTGAAGCTCCTGCTTCCCTCTCCATTTAATACCACTACCATCATCCCTGTCATAATCTGTCATTTAACTTTCCTCTCCTTCATCTGTGTATCCTATCTCCTTAACGAGACTTTTCAATTATGTCTCATTAACCCTCCCATTTCATTCCCAAGTCTGGTTCTTCATTTTGTCTTCCTCCTCCTTTAATTAATTATTTCTTTCTTTGTTTCATTTCTCCTTCCTTCCTTCTTAAAAGTACAATTTGTTTTATTTTGAGTAAACTAAAGGTTGGTTAACCATCACCACAATCCAACTTTAGGACACTTCTATCACCCCTGCCCCTAAAGATCTCCTTCCCAACTGCAGTGCCTCCCAACTTTTACACCTCTAGCCCCAGATAATCAGCAGTGTACTTTCTACCTCTAGATTTTTTTTTTCTCTAGACACTGCATGTAAATATGGACTTTGGTCTTTGTTGACTTGACATGGTATTTTTGAAGTTCAACAGGCCTTCATTTCCCTACCTAGTCTGTTGGAGTAGCCTCCTGACTGGTATCACTATCTCATTTTTAAATCCATTCCTTAGGCTGTGACATACAAGCTAAAGTCCAAACTCCTTAGAAGAGCGTTCATTAAAAAGAGTAGGGATGAGGGGAAAGAACGGAAAGAAGGGAGTAAAAAAACATTTGTGCTTCATTATGGCTCTAAACTTCCACTGCATCTTCCACATGTCTTGTGTTCTAGCCACTCCAGACAATTGACTAGTCCCTGAAGTCTGCATATTGTTGTCCTTAGCTTATGTGATGTTCCTTAAATGCATTTCTTCTACCCTTCTCTGCCCTTATCCTCCTGTGTTGTTTATGTATATTAAGGTTCATGTTAGCTCACCTCTAAACCTTCCTTGATCTTCCAGACTCATCCCATTGAAATTAAGTCTTCATTGCTTCATGTGTTCCCAGGATGTTTTGCTTTTCCTTGTACTGTACTTATCAGTTGTTGAAATGAAAAAAATAATTTTTTTAGTATTTATTGTGCATCTCCTTCATTTCTAAGATCTGGGCTATGGTGGTGACAAAACAAAGCTGCCTTTATAGTTTCCAATCTAATGGAATGATAGGTGAAATCGTGTTATAAACTTTGTCAATGGCTCTCAGTTTTCTTTCTTTCTTTTTTTTTTTTAAGATTTTATTTCATTATTTTCAGAAAGAGGGGAAGGGAGAGAAGCAGAGAGGGAGAGAGACATCAATGTATGGTTGTGTTTCACCTGCCTCCAGCCACAGACCTGACTGGAGACCTGGTTTGCAACCTGGTTATGTGCCCTGGCTGGGGAATCGTCAGTTTTCTTATGGAAAGGATATAAGGCTGGAATTTACAGTGTGGTCGTGATTTCATTAAATACTCTAATCAATCTTTGGAGTAAATATGCCTTTTTTCCCTTGAGATAGTCCAGAGCCTTGATCTTAGTGTTCCTGACTATTCAGTTAGGGCTCCACCTTTCTTTCTTTCTTTCTGTCTTTCTGTCTTTCTTCCTTTTTTAAGATTTTGTTCATTATTTTTAGAGAGAGGATAAGAGAGGGAGGAAGAAAGGGAGAGAGACATCAATGTATGGTTGCCTTTCACCTGCCTCCAGCTAGGGACCTGGCTGGAAACCTGGCTTGCAACCTGGTTATGTGCCCTTGGGTTCACAGGCCAGTGCTCAATCCACCAAGCCACCAGCCAGGGCAGGACTCCATCTTTCATGTAGATTATAGTTTTGCTTTTGTACCAATTATCTTGAAACGGGTAATCAATTATTTTCTGTAAGACAGTATTTGGGACTAAGTTTCAACCATTCTTAAAATATATTTTCTAGGCAGACTTTCTGATTCTATTTCCATCCATTAAAAAAAGGATACCTGTATATCCATGTGCACACACATATATACAAATATGTGTGTGTGTGTGTGTGTGTGTGTTCCTGGGTATCTGGAAGCTATTAGGAACATAACTATCTTGTGATTTTGCTATAAGAAGAGCCGAACAGAATCTTTTTTTCCTAATAATATACAAGGCAGTCAAGGAGCATTTGTTTTACTTCTTTTTTCTTCTCAAAATGGATGTGATACTTTTGACACTTGAAATCAAAATAAGCAATTCTCTGTTGAAAAAGTTCTGTTTTGTTTTTTTTACATATTAGTTGTTTTTCTGGCAGTTTGCTGATGGCAATGTGAGGTCCCAATGATATCTATGTACTTTCTTTCTCTGGTTGTTTCGTGATGGTAATTTCAACCCTGAAAATAATTTGTAATAAAGAAGTAAACTGAATGTCTGTTGTCATGTTACCTATTACAGGTTGTCAAAAAAGCAGACATGATCAACAAAAATATGACTCATCAGGTACAAGCTGAGAGGGATGCACTGGCCCTAAGCAAAAGTCCCTTTATTGTCCACTTGTACTATTCACTGCAGTCAGCAAACAATATCTACTTGGTGAGTAAACAATTTTACTTTTTTGTCTTCAGTCAGCAATCACTGAACCCAGTAATTTAAGACTATAATCTCTGGGCTCTGCCTGGGTTTAAATTCCAGCTCTTGTACTTACTAGTTTTAGGATCTTGACCAAGTTACCTTACCTGTTCTGTTAGGCTTCTCCAGAGAAAAAGAACTAATTCTGTGTGTGTGTGTGTGTGTGTGTGTGTGTGTAGCAGGGGGTTTATTTTAAGGAATTGCCCGGTGATTGTGCGGGCTGGCTAGTCTGAAATCTGTAGGTTAGACTGGCAGTCTGGAAATTCAGGAAAGAGTTGACATTGTAGTACCAATCCAAAAGCAGTATAGAGGGAGAATTCCCTCTTCTTTCAGAGGTGGGGGTAGGGGTGGCAGCCACAGGTGGAAGACAACACTTCAGTCTCTTTTCTTAAGGCCTTTAACTGGTAGGAAGAGGCCCAACCACACATTATGGAGAGGAATCACATTTTACTCAAAGTCTGCAGATTTAAATGTTTGTCATCTTCAAAAATACTTTCACAGCAACATTGAGATTGGTGTTTCACCAAATAATCGAAGTACCTACCATGTCTTAGCCAAGTTCACATAAAATTAATTATAGTCATGTGTCGTTCATTTTGATTAAGAGCAGCCCATATATTATAGCACAGTGGTCCCATAAAATTTTAAGAGCTGAGAAGTTCCTTTTAGTGATGTCGCTATGTTGTAGCACAATGTGTTACTCATCTTTGTGGTGGTTCTGGTATAAACAAACCTACTACACTGCCAGTCTTATAGAAGTATAGCCCATGTAATATACAATGGGTAATACTTGACAATTATAATGAATGACTGTTACTGCTTTCTGCACTTAGTATACAATACCTTCTATCATTATTTCTTTATTTTATAATGTACTCTTTCTACTTACTTTTTTTTTAAAAAAAGAAGGCCTCCTGGGTACGCAAATGGAAGAGCAGGCATGTACACTTTGGAGGATTTCGAAATCATCTAAAAATACAGGTAGTTCTCACTGCCAGCCTTGATCTGCATTGGTCAGGTGGTTCGGTTGGTTGGAGCTCCTCCTGCGTCCCCCACCCCCAAGTGAAAGATAATTTCATGCACAGATCCAGGAAATAAACAAAGTGCACCTCTATACCGCAGAAGGTCACACCACTAAGACAGTAAGTCAAAGCAGACCAATCTAAGAAGCAGAAACAAACAAGAGCCACCTAAAATGAGGGGACAAAGAAATAAACCCTCAGCAAATGGAAAGGAGGAATCCCCAGGAAGAATGCAAAATGAAATAGAGGCAAGCACCCTATCAGACAGGGAATTCAAAATAATAATGATAGAGAAACTTAATGAGCTCATTGAGCTCAAAGAAAACTACAAACAACTCCAGGTAAGCTACAAGGAACTTACTGAGAACTACGCAAGCATTAAAAAGGACATAAAAACCATCAGTAAGAACCAGGAGGAAATGATGAATGCTATCAAAAGCAGACGAGAGAAAGCAGAGGATCGGATTATCAAGCTGGAGGTCAATGTAGAAAAAAATTCCCAGGCACTGCAACAAAATGAAAAAAGACTAAAAATGAATGAAGAGGCTTTAAGAGAGTTGCAGGACAACATGAAACGTAATAACATCCATATCATAGGGATACCAGAAGGAGAGGAGGAGCAAGGGGTGGAAAACCTGTTTGAAACAGTAATGACAGAAAACTTCCCTAACTTGAGGAGAAAAAAAGGCATGCAAGTTAAGGAAACACAGAGGGTCCCAAGGAAGATGAACCCAAACAGGCCCACTCCAAGACACATCATAATGAGAATGGCAAATTTCATAAAAGCAGCAAGAGAGAAACATCTAATAATATACAAGGGGGCTCCTATAAGGTTATCAGCTGATTTCTCAACAGTAACACAACAAGCTAGAAGGGAATGGCAAAAAATATTTCAAGCAATGAAAAACAAAGGCCTGCAACCAAGAATACTCCACCCAGCAAGGCTGTCATTCAGAATGGAAGGTGAAATAAGGAGTTTCCCAGGCAAAAGAAGCCTAAAAGAATACATCTCCACCAAACCAGCATTGCAAGAGATGCTAAAGGGTCTGCTTTAAGAAGATGAAGAAACAGACAGATAGGAACACAGGCACAAAGGGAAAAATAGATAATGAATAAGTACCTATCAATAATAATCATAAAGGTAAACGCATTAAATGTACCAATCAAAGTTGGATAAGAACCAACTTTAACTTATGAATGCTTTAGAATGATCTTGTTATGAATAGATTTTACTAAATAAGGTATAGTTTTGTATATTGTACCTGCATTACTGCAGGTTAAGTTTTCTTAGATTGGGATTATTTCACAATATGGGAAAATCATGTTCTGATAATTCAGAAAAATTGAATGCAGTTTAGGAAAAAGAAAAAAGTAAGAAAATGTGGGTATATATTACATAGAAGACATGCTATCTTTCTTATTCACTGTTACAAAATATGTGCTTATTTGTGGGTGTGTAATATATCGATTTTGTTAGCAATTTATGTTTTAAAGAGCAATCAAGTGGTCATGGGTGTGTTATGAAATCAGTCAATCTTTAGATTAGAAAAGATGCTGAGAATGAAGACCAATTTGGATGGAAGTTGCAAACTACTAAACTATATGATTTGTGTACATAGACAATATATATTATATTAGCATATAAATTAGATGAGATTCTTTTCAAATAGATTGTGGAAATACACAGCTCCAGTTATGAAGGCCCCCAAACTGGGGATGTTTGGGAAAAGGAATTAATGCTATAGTAAACTTTATTATTGAAATGTGAACATACCTAATCTCTACCTCAACAGACTCTTAAATAGTTCAGGGGTTAGTTTAGGACCACACAGAAAGTCAACCACAAGTTCAAACAATAGCTAGAATACCATTATACAAAATTATTTAAATCCTAGGGATTTTTTTTTTTTACCTCAACTTAGTAGACATAATAATTTCTACTCTGGGGACTGGCTGAGCCCTGCAAGTGCCATTATTTCTGAAGGCTTCAACTTGTAAAACACATGTAAAGGAAAAACAGAGGGTATTGAAAGAAGTAAGACCTGCACACAGCCTAAATAAATAAATAAATAAATAAATAAATCTACTATTTAAGATGGAAAATGCCAAAAAGAATAAGTTGTAGTTCCAGTAGCTTAAAATAAAGTTGAGTTGTATTATTTGAGGGGGGAGGATCTGACTCAAAAATCAAATTCCTTTTTTTACTATGGGTTTGGCACTGTCTCTAGGACAACTTTCACAAAAGTGAGTTCTGCAATACACCATTTCTGTGATATATTTCACAAAAATAGCATTCCAGAGTAAAATCGGTATTAAAGAAGAAAAACTGCTTAATCTTGCTACAATAATCTAAAATACAATTATTTAACATGTAATAATTATGTAAGCTATTGGCACATTTAAAATTTTTTGTAATAACTCTTCAAAGTCCAGTATGTACTTTAAATATGTGTAAAAATAATGTATGTTAGTAAATGCATTTTTGTGGGGGGAAGGGCGAGGCAGAGGCAAGAAAGGGGAGCAGCTTAGACAAGAACCTAGTATAAAGGAAACATGGACATGGACAACAGGTGGGATTGACTTTGGGGGAATGGGTGGGTGGGGAGGGGGACAGAGGGGAGCAAAAAGGGGATGGATGTAATACAACAATAAAATTTAAAAAAATAGCTAAAATAAATGCATTTTTGCGTGTGTTTGGTAATATTGCAATTCATATTACTTAAAAAGAGTAATTCTTTAAACAAATGAATTAATGTAGGCATTTTGAAATAGCAAAAAGAAAACTTTGTATTAATATGTTTTGAGATGCTGACAGAAGGCAGTAATAAACGGTGAATTGTCTAGATGTGAAAGGGGGTGGAAAGCACACATTGGTGGTTATAGACTAGACAGGACGATGTTAAGACGATTAAAGGAAAGGAGAAGCTGAAGAACTTACATGCATGACTCATGGACATGAACTGGAGGGAATGGGGGTACCATGTGGAGGAGGGCAAGGGGGGAAAAACTGCGACAACTGTAACAGCAAAATAAAATGTATTAATAATAAATACGTAAACAAACAAATAAAAAAGAGCTCACTGTAAAACAGTATGCCATGATACTCTAGCAATGCTGTCATACATCTCAAAGTTAACGCTTCTTTTGATCTCACCATTTTCTCTTATGCATTTAACCTCGTGTTTTTTGTACAGGCTCGTAGCAATAGGCTATGCAGTATAGCCTAAGTGTGTAGTGGGCTGTCCTGCTAGGTATGTGTAAGTCCACTCTGATGTTTGTGCAGTGACTGAAATGCCTATAAACACATTTCTCAGAATGTATTCCCATCATCAAACGACATGTCTGCAAAATGAGATAATAATAGTATCTACCTCAAAGGTTGTTATGAAATATTAATAGGTTAATGTAAAATATGAAGAACAGTAGGGCACATAGGGCTCCATATTTGGCAGGAAAAGGACATATAACAAATATTATGTAAAGTTTGGTGTATAATAAGATACTAGGAAGGAGTGGGTCTGGGGTGTGAGAAGTTTACTTTTCACTTAAAGCAGCAGCTTATACTCTTAATTCTCCTGAGGAATTGGAGGGGCCAGTCAGGAAATGAGTGAGGATGGTGGGTATTTTGACTACAAATGCTAGAAGGTCTTCTGACTTCAGATGGTCTGTGGATTAAATGTTTGGTAACTCCAATAGCTTCTGTTTAGTATGTACAAGTGGTTTTCTGTGAATGAGTGGGACTTTAGGATATTAGATTTTAACCTGGGATTTATGTTTATCAAGAAGGCTCTTTCTTTTCATGATTTGATTGTTCTTAAGAGTGCAAACCCTTTATCTGGATATGCTAAAGCTTGCTTGAAACTCAGTGGAACGTATTTGTGCCACACTTCAGCTTTTTGCTACCCCAAAGCTTCAGATTGAACAGAATTCTGATAAGAACATGATATACAGCTTCAAGTTACAGACCTTAGCATTTAGGATAGGTTACAAAAATAGTCTATTCTAAAACTCCTTTGGCACCTACAGGTTCAATCTTTTAGTAAATCTGAGTATATTTAGAGTGATGTTAAATGTTACAAATCACAGTTGCTTAATGAATGCATAAAATATGACCATATTATTAATACTACTCTGTTTTTTATATTTAGTGGTGACTTCATCTTTTTTTAATAACTGCATAAAATTACACAGATTTATTTATGCGTTCTGTACTTTTTAACTGTTTGTCTGGGCTTTGTTTTGTTTTGGCTTTGGTTTTTGTTATATTCTAACACTCCAATGAATACCTTAGCATGAATTGCAATGTCTGGTTGTAATGAACTCTGAGAGATAAGACTGGGTAATGTTTGAGGGAAAGATATTGCAGTAAAGGTACAACTTTGTAATTCATCCTCAGAGGAAGATTCCTAGGTTCTGAGGAAGCATATGACGAGTGGGGCGAGGGGTCCACTTTTAAGGAATATAAACTTTGAGTGGGTTGAAAGGATACATGGTATCAGTAAGGAAGTAAAAACCAAAGAATAACAATAATTGACTTTCCATCTTTTAAGCCAGTGATTGCCAAACTATGGGCCGAATCTGACCTGCTGTTTTATAGCCTGTGAGCTAAGAATGCAGTTTGCATTTTTCAAATAATAGGAAGAATCAAAAGAAGAAGAATTTGTGATACATGAACTTTATATAAAATTTGAGTTTCATGGAATAAAGTTTTACTGGAACACAAACAACCCCTTTTTTTTGTTTACATATTATTTATTCTCATGTAGCAATAGACCATATGGCTGTCAAGGCCTAAAAATATATTCTACCTGGCTCTTTACAGAAAGAGGGTAGGGCGCTACTGATCCTTTCATTCTTACTGGGGCTCTCTAATACCCTTACCACATGCTGTGTCCTGTGCAGTGTGTGTGCCTTCCCCAGCGCCATCACTGGCTGTGCATCCACCCTGACTTAGTCCTCTGGCACCCAGGGGGATCCACAACCCTTGTCTAACAGTGGTAGTTGAAGGGCAGAGTCAACCGGCTCAACTCTTTGGATTTGTTTTTCAATGCTGTGTCCTAAAATTGGTGGAATAGGTAAACAGCTATACTATATTTTTATTTCCCGTTCCTGGAATTGGATAGAGGACCATAGCTTGTCTACTAACTTCACTAGTTTAGATCCTTGATACTCAAAGTGTGGTTCACAGACAAGCAATGTCAGCATCATCTGGGAGTTGATTAGAAATGCAGAGGCTCAAGTCCCACTCCGATCTGTCACATCAGAATCTGAATTTTAACAAGAGTCTAGGCACATTAAAGTGTGAGAAGAACTGGTTTAGACAAAAACAAAAGATTTCCTAGAAATGAAAAGCTCCTTTGAAGAGAAAAGATAAGGTCTGACTGAACTTAGCCCCAATAATAAAAAATAATTGACTACTACATGCCAGGCACTTTGCGAGGAACAGGAACATAAAGATGAAAACATTTATTATGGAAACATTTAAGCATACACAGAAATCAAAAGATTAACATAATGAACTGGATCAACCTTTCATTTCATAGTTTTGAGTTTTGATTCCTTTGACTCATTGCCTGAATTCATTATTTTATTAAGGCTTGAAAAGGATGGTTTTTACACTTTTATTATTGCTTTAGTTCTTATTAGCTGGAATTCTTTTATGAAGAACTTTCCCTTATCATCCAGTTCATTACTCTGAAATCTAGCTTGTATGAGGAAAGCAGGATAAATGCTTAATTCTTTTCCTTGCATCATCAATTTTCAGAAGAGCTACTTCCAGTTGTTTGTAGTGTTATTTTTAGTTTAAGTGTCTATGAATTCATGGAATGTTAAAAATTTGTAACACATAGGTTTTATGTGTTTTTAATCCACTGTGGTATGTTCAAATTGTCCCATCTTTAGTTAGTGGGAACCCCTTCGGTTTATTTGTCTTTTTATACTGCCCTAGTATTCAGATAGCTTTATTTCTTATGGAATGACCATACTTACAGCTCATTTGGTAAATGTCCTGTAGTAGACCTAGGCTAATAACTGTTCCAGATTAAAGGATACTTAATAAACATGATAACTAAATCCCATTCACAGGTTCTGTCTCTCAGGGGCAACATTGAAATAATTAGAGAAATTTGAATATGGATTTTACATTAGATAATAGCATTATATTATTAGTGTTAAATTCTTAGGATTATATATGCAATAATTATGTGAGAAAGTCATTGTTAGTACATACATGATTAAGAACTTAATAGTGATGGGTCATGATCTCTAACTTATTCAGCAAAAATTTAAGTTATACATTAATCGGTTGCTAATGTTGCTATATAGTTTTTAAAATTAAACTAGTCTGTCAATGAGGTTAATAATTGTTGCATTGTTTATTGTGTAACATAATTATGTTAATGATTAACATAAATATAGTCATATGTGTGGAGAAGAAGAAAGTAAATTTGGAAAAATGCTAATAATGGGTTAATCTACATGAAGAGTATATGGGAAATCATTTTATTGTACTATTATACCTTGCTATAAGTCTGAATTTTTGTTCAGACTAAACAGTTTTTAATTTATATTTAAAAAAATCATAAGGTAACATGACCTAATCTGGTATTAATGTTTACTGAGTGGTACCAAGAAAATGCGTTTTGTACAGAACCGTGCTAAAAATATATAACTGTGATGCTCAAATAATATATATTTTAATATAATCATATTGGTTTTAGTTTGTAACACTTATGCTCCTTTTTGATAGGTAATGGAGTATCTTATTGGTGGAGATGTCAAGTCTCTCCTACATATATATGGTTATTTTGATGAAAAGATGGCTGTGAAATACATTTCTGAAGTGGCATTGGCTCTAGATTACCTTCATAGACATGGAATCATTCACAGGTAAAAATTGACTTTTCTCCACACTACTGCTTAAAAATTCCCCCAAAATTTTGTCTAAAACAGTTACATGACCACTTGCCCATATATCCAGGTTATCTGAAGTTTATTACTGACTTGTGCAAAATTACAGATTCTATCAATTCTTCCTTCATCTTCTTGTGTTTTTATAATAGTGCTTTAACCATGAGTATGCCATTTTATTGTGACAAATATTGCATTGTTTTTCTATTCCTTTACCATCATACAAAAGTGCTATATTTTATAATCCCAGCTGATTAGAGTATTTTGCTCTGTGCAAAGAGTCAGTTACGTGGCTCTGCCCTATGAAAGTTTGATCTTAACGTCCTTGAATGAGGTAAATAGGATTTTGACCTGGCGTGAAGTTTATTTTATCCAATGAGATTGATTTCTTCTAATGGACTATCTAACGAATAATGCAAAAGATCACCATTAAATCAGTTAACTTTCTTGTAGGTTCATATATGGGAAAGTTGGTTTGCTTTTTAATCTTTACTGCAGTTTTGAAGCCACCAATAAGTGCCTTATTTTAGAGAAAATAAATAGGGTTTGAGATTTCTGTAGCTTTCCCCCCCGTAATTCTAACATCAATACTAGTTCTTTTTAGTTATCTGTTTTTATCTTTTGTATGTACAGGGATTTGAAACCAGACAATATGCTTATTTCTAATGAAGGTCATATTAAACTAACAGATTTTGGCCTTTCCAAAGTAACTTTGAATAGAGGTAAGAAAAAAATAACAGGTAAGGACCTTCTTAAAATTACAACACATTTTATTTTTTTTTTCATTAATTAATATTGTTTTCTTTGTTTATAATAACTAAAATTTGATGATTATTTGTTCTAAAATATACTGGAAAGGTTTAATGGTATCTTCCTTTCAATTGAAGATGAAAAATGAGAATCATTATTTTTAAATCCTCAAAGGTCCTGGAAAACCTTTGGATCTTCAAAGATAAATTCACAATTCCTGTTCTTTTGACTTTTTATCCTTACTAACACTGGTTCTGACCGATTAAACATCAGTAAAATGATTAAAATAATCTATGATAAACACTTAATCCCTAAAGAACTTACTCAAATATACTTGGCCACCAATAAGACCTTGGTAAACAAGGGACAAAGAAAGTGAACCCACAATTCACACACACATAACATATTAAAAATAATAATTGGACTTGTGGTAAACACAGAATACAATATATAGATGATCTATTATAGAATTGTATACCTGAACCTATAAAATATTATTAACCAATGTCATCCCAATAAAGTCAATTAAAAATAATAATAAATTAATCATTTTACATTATTATTGCTAGCAAAAAAAAGGAGAACTTACTGCTTCATCAGTATTAGGTATAAATGAAATTTGTTCAGTTCAAATTTTCAGTCTATCTTTAAAAGTCTTTTTTCCCTTATCAAAGTTATATCCCATATATCTCTTACCATTTTTGATATATAAAGCATATGGTATGATATTATGTGTGCATGTTGAATTATTTTATTTTATAGTGTTATGCACAGAAACCTGTAAAAATCTATCAATTTCCATCTTGACCTACACTTGCACATTTTATAGTTAACATGAAGGACCCATAATTTGTATTAATTCGTTAATTAGATGCTGATTTGAAATTTAACTTACATTCCTATTTTGATTCCTTTCTTAGTTTTTCTTACTACCTCCTTTTCTAATACTTGATTTACCAAGTATTATTTTGATGCCAGCAATGTAACATTCTTGTTTAGTGACTGAGTACTCCCTAAAAAGGGAAGACTTTGGGTCATTACACTAGGTTTTATCTGTTTTATCAAACTTCAATGATTTAAATCAGTTGTTTAGTTTTGTATGTTTGCTCTACGGCATCTGACTTCCCTGGGTATATTTGTCTTGTGCAAGCCAATTTGTAGGTAATTTAACATGGAAAGAGAGGCAAAGTTCAGAAAACACAGTTATATACTTTGTCAATGACAGTTTAAAGAATTTCATGTACTTTCTTTCCATATGTAGATATCAATATGATGGATATCCTTATAACACCATCAATGGCTAAACCTAGACAAGATTATTCAAGAACCCCAGGACAACTATTATCTCTCATCAGCTCTTTGGGATTTGTAAGTACTCGATTAAAAAAACCTCACATAACATGCCTCTTCATGATTACCTTTTAAAATTTCTAATCCTGTTCTTTTTTTTCTATTTATTTATTTGTTTAATAAATGGTCAAGATGAATTAAATATCAAGCATGCTAGGTTACTTTAACAGTTGGTATAACTCAGGTGGCATAACTGTCTATGTACTAAGGTGGTATTATTGTGAATGTTAGCATTTGTGTTTGTTTTTCTCTTTTTAATAGTACCCACCACCAACTGCAGACAAAAGGGAGGAATCTGCAAGTATTCTTTCAGCTCATGTGTCAGAAACATTGCAGCTTTCTCAAGGACTACTTTGTCCTGTGTCTGTAGATCAAAAGGACAGTACTCCTTATTCTAGCCAACTACTAAAATCATGTGAGTATAAAAGTAAAGATAGTTTAACAATTTGAAATTGCAAATATTTGAACAATCTCTGGCATTCCTATATTTCCTTATGTAAACACTGTTTCTGACAGGGATTATTGTAGATTTTTAAGTAAGTGGAACAATATGTCTAGCTAATGAGCGGTTCTTCAATTAGCTATAACATTAGAATGATCATTGGGTAGATTTCACTCTATTGGGTCTATGGAAATTTTTTTTTTTTTTTAATTTATTATTTCTGGAAAGAGGGGAAGGGAGAAGGCAGAGAGGGAGAGAAACATCAATGGATTGTTGCCTTTCACCTGCCCCCAGCTATGGACCTGGCTGGAGACCTGGCTTGCAACCTGGTTATGTGCCCTGGCTAGGAATCAAAGAATCAAACCAGTGACCTTTGGGTTTGCAGGCCAGCACCTTTCCATTGAGCCACCAGCCAGGGTTCTCTATGGAAATCTTATGTAGAGAAAATGTAGTGCCTGTGAGATTGTGACATCTTTGTAAAATTATTCCTGAAAGATTTTTGAAATAAAATAACCAAAGAAAAGTTAGAATTTTTTTAAGGTAGCGCACAATAAAAGATAAAGTCAAATACCAGAAGAGAAGAGTGGGACATTTGACATTTATTTGACATGTAACTTCACCCTTTGTAACCTGACAACAGTGTTATAGCTTTGATAAACAGGGACTATTAAAATATGTAATGTGCCAATGTTATTTTATAGCCTTAGTCTTAAGAAAAAATAATTGCAATTCCCTTAGTCATTCTTTAATACAGTCAGAATTAGGTAGGTGCAAGCCACTGTGGATATACAGAGAGGTGAGAGATCCTTGCCTCAGAAGAAATTACAATTCGTGGTGGTTACAGGTATAAAAGGATAACAATAATAATCCTGTAAAATAAATATCACAGAGGCTTTTATGCAACACTGAAAGTGACAAATACTAGTTGGGAAAATCAGGAGTGCTTCTGAATAAAGATACAGCTACAGCCAAGCTAAACCCAGAAAGAGAAATAGGAGCTTAATAGCTCCAAGAATAGTAGGAAGGGCATTTCCCACTTTGCATGAGCAAAGGCATGGACACATGGGAGTATATTCCATCTTTACATCGTTAGTACTAAATGTGTTATGTGGGAATGGGGAGTATGTACAATGGAAAAGAAAGCATTGCAGGTAGATAGGGAAGGATCAACTGTCAATACAGGGATCTAGAATATAAGCCATATCAAAAGTTCCAAAGTAGGGGATGGTCTGATTATATCGGGGATCCAGAAAGAACTCATTAGTAGATATATAGCACGCACACAGCATTTGACTAGACACAAGTTCCGTGTTTTGGGGAAAGGCAGTTGAATAGTGTGGTCAACTGTGAAGGTCAGTTTCCACTGAGTTTCAAGAATTCCATTGAGAGAATTTATGTACCATAAAGTTAGTTGTTTTAGATGGATTTTGAAATTCTTCCAGGTTTAAACTTCTAATAATATTTATTAAGTCAAAGAACTGTAAGACCAAAAGGTTATTTGATATTGAAGTCACCCATTTTGGAAAAAGGAAAACAAGATAAAGGGATCTTTTTATATAGGTATAAAATCTTACCCTGGCTGGTGGCACAGTGGATAAGGCACCAACCTGCAAACCCAAAGGTTGCTGGTTCGATTCCCCAGCCAGGGCACACAAGCAGGTTGCAAGCCAGGTCTGTAGCTGGAGGCAGGTGAAAGGCAACCACACACTGATGTTTCTCTCCCTCTCTGCCTCTCTCCCTTCCCCTCTCTCTGAAAATAATAAATAAAATCTTAAAAAAAAAATCTTTATATTTTACGTATTATGATCTTTGGTAAAAGCATGATTATCTATTGTGTCTAATTACAAATTCAGGAGCAGTAATTTTGGCATCATTAATTATACAATAAAGAAAAATGTATCATGCTGACAGTGCCACTTTCTTCTACTGGCTCACTCTTAGCCAATTTACCATTACTTACTTGTTTTACCCAGTGATATTTTAAAAATCCCTTATGGATGTATATAATTCACACTTGTAAGCACATAAAACTAAATGTTAAAGCTATAGTTTTAATTAAAGGCAAGTTGAACTGGGTAAATTTAGTCACATTCTATGCTCACATCACATTGGATATAGCTCGTTAATAATGCTCCTTTCTGCCCTGGCTGGTGTGGTTCAGTTTATTGAGCCCCAGCCTGCGAACCTAAGGGTCACCGGTTAGATTCCCAATTAGTGCACATGCCTGGGTTGCAGGCCAGGTCCCCAGTTAAGGGCACACAAGAGGCAACCCCATACTGATGTTTCTATCCCTCTCTTTCTCCCTTCCCCTCTCTCTAAAAATAAATAAAATCTTGAAAAAAAAAATAATGCTCCTTTCTCTCAAAGTTTCAGATTGGGTAATGAATATTCAAATAGGTTTCCTCCTAATTATAAATTAGATCCTTTGTCCTGATTTTTTACTTTACAAATGTTGAGAGGCTTTTTTTTTTTTAACTTTCAGAACAATATTTGTATGCCAAAAACACCAAGAGCCATTTTTGTGGATTGGATAATGTTTACATAAAAATAGCTGTGGTGTGCAATACTTAATACTTTGCCTCATTATCTATAAAGATTCAGGTTCAGTGAGGAACTAAGAAAGATTTGACATAAGCTTCAATATTTTCTCTTTCCTACAGGTCTTGAAACAGTTGCCTCCAACCCTGGAATGCCTGTCAAGTGTCTAACTTCTAATCTACTCCAATCTAGGAAAAGTCTGGCTACGTCAAGCGCCAGCAGTCAGTCCCACACTTTTGTATCCAGTATGGAATCTGAATGCCACAGCAGTCCCAGATGGGAAAAGGATTGCCAGGTTAGAGTGAAATTTATCTGAACCGTAACCAATAATGTATGTGAAATTAATGACAGAAACACTTTTTACCTTTCCTTTCAATTCTTTATGAAATGAAACTGTTCTGTGAACAGTAGTCAAGGTAGTCTTTATTTTCCTGTACATTTTGTTTAATTCTTTTGAAATGTATCTTATTTGTGATTCAAGTGGGAAATTATTCTCACTTATGAGATACCAAATTTTTAAGTTTTTGCTGTAAATTGATAGTATATGCTTGGCTTCTAAGCATCTAAATAGATTTTTTTTTTTCCTTTTTAAATTCCCTATCATGACACAAGCATTAGCTTGTTGAATTGTTAAAAATCTGTATCTTATTTTTAAACTCACACTACCTCCTTCTTTAGTGTTCCACCAGGCTGTCATTTAGTGGAGTGGCAGCTTTTCTGGATCAGAAATAATTTTCAAACCACAAAGATAATGGAGGTGTATTTTAAAAGTATCTATTCTAAGAAAATTTCTTGCTAAGTGAGTGAATCTTACTTTATATACTCTATTTTTATCTTTTTAAAGGCAATTAAAGCTGACAAAAATGTTAGTTCATCTGAAGGTTGTGGGTTATTGTTAAGCTGGTTAAATTATAATAAAGTTGCCAATAAAATAATGTTAGATTAGAAAAGTGGTAGTACACAAAAAATAAACCTTCTGTTTGATAAAATAATTTGGATTGTATTTGCTCATTTTCAGTCACGTGATTTTCTTTATTGGTGTTGGATATATGCATTGAAGGATTAAGGTCATATTTTTTAGTTAAAGCATGATTTCTCAATTTTTTTCTTCTCTATAGGCTGTTTTATAGACAATATGAATATGTTACAGAATAAACCAGATTTGCATTCAATGTGCTATTATTTCATTTCTGTCCTATTCAAGAAAGAAATGCCCTTACACCAACTATACACAGCTTTGCCTTGTTCCTCCTATTCTGCATCCCCAAGGAATGCAATGATTAGATTCTAGTGGTGCTTCTCAAGTTATGGTCAGTGGAAGGACAGGGGACCCCTAATAAATCCTGTGCTGATCCCCAAATGCATCATTTTCTGTGATTAAATATCAATGAGTTCAAATTTAGGAATTTTCTTTTGTTCATGACTGTGTGCTCTGTGCTATTAATTAATAAAGTTTGATTTCACATGTCAAAAATAGGCACTGTTAGAGTTACTAAAGATTCCCTCTAAGTAGTCGCATAAAAATTCCGATTACCATGCACCAATTTGTGACCTAGGTACAAAGGTCTGATCACCCAATAGCTTCTGCAGATGGTCAGAATTCAGTTTTCAAGGAAAGCATTTTGTTATCAATATATCATCAATTCAACTCGTTGCCAATGGATTTAACTCATGTTATTTTTGTTTTTTCATTATAAATTTACACTAAGTTAGCCTCATCCTTATCCGCTTGGTTTTCTTATACTTGTTTGAAGTGATTCATGTTAACACTAATAATATTTTTACCTATAATTTTCCATTAACCATATCTATATCAAGTCTTATACATTTTACAATTCAAAACAGATTGTCCATCGCCTATGCAGATATGTGCATAATGGAGCCTTTTCCCATATTTGTCTAAATATGTTGCCTGTTAATTTGTTGCATTTAAATAACACGTAATACACTATCAAATAAGTATTATAGAATATTTGGTTTACATGTTTTTATTTTTTATAATTTTAAAAAGATTTATTTATTTATTCATTTATTTATAGAGGGGAAGAAAGGGAGAAAAAACATCAATGGATGGTTGCCTCTCGAATGCCCCCAACTGTGAACCTGGCCTGCAACCCAGGCATGTGCCCTGACTGGGATTGAACCAGTGACCCTCTGGTTCATAGTCCGGCACTCAATCCACTAAGCCACACCTGCCAGGGTGTGTACACTTTAGACCAACCAGTGTTTCACTCAAAGTAATGTGTATAATTGTATGCTAAAATTGTTCATATTACTTTTAATTACCAGTTATCATTGTTCTTTTGTTCCACTAGAAAGTGGAAATAAGTAGCACAGTAGTTTGTGGGACCATTTATTCCACCTGAGTGGACAGAGGTTTAACACAGGTAAACAAATCTCAGCTTTACATAACTAAAAATACGTCTTTCCCTTTCCCCTTAGGAAAGTGATGATGCATTGGGCTCTACAATGATGAGTTGGAACACAGCCGAAAACCCTTTATGTACAAACTCTGCAAGTGCCATGAAGACCAAAAGTTTCAGTAAGAAGGATCTTGAGTTAGCTCTTTCTCCCATTCAGAACAGCAGTGCCATTCTGGGCAATGGAAGCTCTTGTATAAACCTTGCTGAAAATGGCTTCTTTGGGAAAGTCTCTTGGGAAGCAAGAGAAGTGGATGTAAATAATGTTAATATGGCTGCTGACACAAGGCAGTCTGTTTTTTATCAGTCAAATCAGGGGGCTGTGGATTCTGATGGTATGATTGAAGAACAACTTGGGAAAAGAAGTGTTAAGAGACATTTTGAGTTAGTTGACTCCAGTCCTTGTCAGAAAACCATACAGAATAAAAAAAGTTGTACAGAGTGTAAGGATGAAATGAGAGATTGTTGTTCAAATCAAAGTACAAGCTTAACAACTGAAGTTCGTGACCTTAAGTTATCAGTATGTAGATATCAGCAAAATGACTGTGCTAATAAGGAGAACATGGTTGATTCTTTTATGGATAAACAGCAAACACCAGAAAAATCACCTCTCCCAGTGATAGCAAAAAACCTCATGTGTGAACTGGACGAAGATTGTGACAAGCAAAATGACAACTTGAGTTCTAGTTTTCTATGTGCTGATGATGATAGAGCTTCTAAAAGTATTTATATGGATTCTGATTCATCTTTTCCTGGAACTTCTATAATGGAAAGTCCATTAGAAAGGCGGTCCTTAGATCCAAATAAAAGCATCAAAGAACCTTTTGAAGAATCAAATACTGAAGACCTACTTACTCTGTCACTCAGCTGCCAAAAGAGTCCCATATCAGAAGATGATGAGAACCCTGCTGCACAAGACAGTCACCAAAAAATGTCAGCTCCTTCAGAGGTGCTGAAAACATTAACCTGCTCTAAAAGAAATGCTGTAGCTTTTCGAAGTTTTAACAGCCATATTAATGTATCCAGTAACTCAGAGCCATCCAAAATGAGCATTACTTTAGATGCAATGGATATTTCATGTGCTTATAGTGGTTCTTATCCCATGGCCATAACTCCTACTCAGAAAGAAAAACCTTACTTGTATCAGGTATGTTATTACTTTCTAACACTTGTTCTTTGAATTGTAGAAAAGTAAACGATGAAGGCCAGACTCTTGTCTGTTAGCTAGATTATATATGATATTAAGTAAGTAGTTTTGTTTTACTGGTTGGAAATCTATGGATTTTTATAAGTTTAATGCAAAAAAGTAAAGCTAGTAGTAACGTTTATTGTTCTTAACTACAATACCACCTTCATTTGTGCTGCTCTATATGCTTTCACATGGTAGCAATCACATATCTATAATCACTTATTTTCACTTGATCCCAGAGACTCTGTGAGTTATAAAATTAAAGTCCATTCTACTATTGTCTACTATTTAGATGATCACTCCTTTACAGAAAAAAAGAAAATCGAAAATATACATTTCAAATTTTATTTTGTTTTTATTTTCTAACCCTTTATCTTTGTTTCTTTTTTTGGAGAGCCATCATAATATGAAAAGTGGAAATCCTAAATTTAGAGTTACAAAACCTGGGTTTTCTGTTCAGAATTCGTTGGGTAACTTAGACATCCCTTATGCTCAGCATCTCTGTCTTTTACCTGTCTATAGAATATGATGATACCTGTCATGCTGGTCTCACAGAGTCCTTATGAGAAAACTAAATATCTTAAAAACTGAAATGCCAACTGTCATAAGAGGTTATTTATATGTAGTTCTACCTTACATATTATCCTAACATTTAAGTCATTTGTCAGACGTAGCCTCCGTCAGTGACCTTAAGCTTGCACGAATCCATGCTATTAAGAATTCTTTCTTGTCCACTTTTTTAAATTGTTTCTTGCATATCCAGATATTATTGAAATAGTTGACGTTACCCTTATAACGTCCCTTATACCCTTATAATTTGGACTTTTTATAATTAGTTAGGCCTTTTCAAAACTGATGAAGGATTTGAGTATGTTCTTTATGTCCAGCAGCCTCACTTTTTTGTTTTGGCATTTCTGTTCACTGTAAAGGGTATTAATTGTCTTTTTAACTCTTTTAAAATTAGCAGACCCCAAATCAGGTCAAGTCAGGAACTCCGTATCGAACTCCAAAGAGTGTGAGAAGAGGGGCAGCCCCCGTGGATGATGGGCGAATCCTGGGAACCCCAGATTACCTTGCACCTGAGTTGTTACTAGGCAGGGCCCATGGTAAGGCATATGCGTCATGAGTTTTTGAAGTGGTATCTATCACTGCATTTTCTTTTGAGGTAAAATTGTTTTAAAATTCTTTGGTTCTTGAATTACCTAAAGTAGAAGAAAATTAACTCATGCAGTTTTCTTTCCTCCTCTATGTGGCATTTGATACAAGAAAAGAAGATAAGCAGCCATTTGTTCTTTGTTTCCGGTACAGCCTGGGTGATCTAAAGAAGCCCCACCTTTCACTCCCTGGTTATCTTGGTTCTAAATGGCTCCTCAAGTCTATTTTAATTTGGGCTCAAAAATACAAAGTTGAGCCAAAAATTCTGTTCAGTCTGCAGAAGTTTGTTTCTGTTTAGAGCTTGCCCTCACTTTTGCCCTCACCAGAAGGGTCAAGCCAAGAACAAGGCATCCTTCAAAATGCAACATAGAAATAAAAGGACAGTATTTTCACTTATTTTCCCTGCCTACATTCTAAAATGAACTGCATTTATGTCCTGGGACTACTGTAACAAAGTACCACAAACTGGGTGGTTCAAAATAACAAATTTATTGTCTGCCTGTTCTAGAAGCCAGAAGTCTAAAAATCCAGGTGTTTTCAGGACCATGCTCCCACTGAAACCTGTAGGGGAATGCTTTCTTGCCTTTTCTTTGCTTCTTGTGACTTGCTGGCAATCTTTGCCATTCTTGGGTTTGTAGATGCATCACTCTAATCTTCTTTCTTTATATGCTGTTCTCCCTTATCTTCCCCCTCACTGCCTAACTTCTCAAAGGTTGCCTCTTTGCCTGACCATTTTTGCTTTGGCAATCTTGATTATTTGACTGAAACTTATTAGCAGTCACCTGTGACACCATTATTTACAAATTTACCAGCTTCTCAGTCTCATGTCTCTTACCTCTCTTGCTGTTCCTCAGTTCCTTCCTTAGCTCTTGTAAATATGGACATTCTTCAAGATTCTGCCCTTTTACCCTTAATCCCCTGCAAGGGCTCCCTGTTAATCTCATCACTCCTATGACTTCTGTTGGATCTGTGTTAATGTCTCCCAGCTACCCATCTCTAATCCTGATTTATAACTGCAGCTGATACAGGGCTTAAGTATCTATTTAGTATTCCACAGATCTTACAAATACTGCCTGTTGAAACTGGACTTGTTACCCAGCTTTCATTTCCTCTGTTCGTCTCTCAGTTTCCCCACCTTTGTGGTGACACATTGTTCCTACATTCTAGCATTTAAATCTGGTTGATTACATTGGTGTAGTATTTCTCCTCACTTTTTCTCTGCCACTGTCTCTGCCTTATCTTTTCCTTTCAATTATTTTAATAGCTTTCTTTCTGTTCTCCTCAACTTTATTCTGTTGTTTATAATCATTGCCACTAGAGTTTTCCTCTATTTTTTCCCATATTTTTTGTTTTGTTTTTAATTTTTTTTATTTTATTGTTCTTTTATATATATATATATATATATATATTTATTTATTTATTTATTTATTTATATTGTTGTTCTTTACATTCATCTACCTCATTTTTCCCCATCTGCTCTCCCCTTCCCCACTCTCCTTATCCCATGCCCCCCCCC
>PVIW01004227.1:0-28543 GCA_004026585.1 Noctilio leporinus | reverse complement strand
ATGTTTGTTGCCTGGCTTATTTCACTAAGCATGATAACTCTCCAGTTCCATCCACCCTATTGCAAATGGTTAGGAGTTCTCTTTCTTTCTGCTGCATAGAACTCCATTGTGTAAATGTACCAAAGTTTTAGATCCATTCATCCACTGAAGGGCACTTAGGTTGTTTCCAGCTCTTGAGTATTGTAAATAGTGTTGCTGTGAACATAGGGGCGCATAGGTTCTTCTGAATTGGTGTTTCAGAGTTCTTCGGGTATAGTCCTAGTAGTGGAATCACTGGGTCAATTCTATTCTTAGTTTTTTGAGGAAATTCCATATGTCTTCCATAACGGCTAAATGTTTTGTTTTTCTGGTTGTAGATTTACATTTTACTTGAAAACCAATAAAATGCACAGGTAGCTGAGCTGTTTTGTTACAGTCTAGATATTTATTCAATTTAACTTTTCTCTTCCTGTGCCTATAAACCTTTGCTCCACTTTTTAGGACCCAGAGTCCATGGTAGGAGAGACCACAAGCATGCTAGAGGGCAGCAGCACAAAATCCAGATTTTTTAAAACATGCTAACATGGTTCATGCCACTTCTATCTGTAAAAAACTAATGTTTCCTTAAAAGCCAGATTACTGATCATGGCACACAAGGCTCAAGCTCTCACAGGAGCCACATCTCTCAAGACTTTTATAGGCCTTATTTTCCCATTCCACATTACTTTCAAATTTTCCTTATTTTGCTTTAGTTTTAAAAAGCCAGTCCTCAGTCATCTTCTTGTCAAATTTGTTCTCATGAATGATCGATTTAAATGTCACCTCTTTCATAAAGTATCCCTTAATTAGTTATAGAGACTTACTTGTTTCCTGTCATATCACTTAGGCAGAAACGATCCCTGGTATCTAGTTTAATGAATGATGTGAGAATGGACTCACTATTTTAGTATAATGTGCCTAACTACTGTTTTTTTACATGCAGGATTTCTGACTTCGGGTGAGTGAGCTTCTTTTTAAAGTAATATGGCAAAGCACATTAAACTGCACAGTCAAAGTATAACTAGATCACATGGCAGAAAAATTTTCCTTTCATTGCAGCTCATACATATAAAAATAAAGTGTCTTGTTTTCTGAGCAGAAAGACATCCAGAGAAGGTACTTCGCTCTGAAAACTAATGTGGGCACCTGACATTTTTATAACTTAAAGATAGTAGAGAGTGAAGATACAGCATTCTTTTTATTGCAACAGAGGAAATGTACTGGATAAAAATATTAGAATTAATAGTTACAAAAGGGCTGGCATCTCATAAATCATTTAATTTCATTATTATTAGAAAATGGAAAGGCATAAACAGTATCCATATACAAATTACATAAGTGGGTTATGAATTAGAAAGTAATGTAAGTTCTTTTTCTCTGGCTAATGTTATAATTGCTAAGATTAATCACAATATCTGATCTTATTAGACTTTGACTCACATATATGGATATGTGTGACGTATCCATGGAGAAAGCATGTATGTTTTTGACATGAGTACATTTTGGCTGAACTGGGTAAAGGGTCCTAATTTCTAACTTAAATAAATAAAATGTATATATTTTTTCCTGATTTCCCCCTACTTTTCTGTTGTTTAGTTATATTATTGAATCCATTGAGATACTTTCTCGGTGCTGCTTAAAATATCTACTAACTGACGTGGTTTGTATGCTTTTATAGTAATGACTATAGAAACATACTATTACTGTTTGCATCTTGTGGGTTATTGGCTTGCAGGTGGAAAGGCATTCTATATGCATGTGATTATTTTCCTAATGGCAGATTCCATAATACTTTGCTACTTGTTAAAAAGTGGAAGGGGGACAGTTGCTTAACCACTAATGGAGTTTGTGAAATTGAATTTAAACAGTAATTTCCAGGCCAATTTAGCACTAGACTACAATCCTTGTTCTAAATTTATATTGATGTTAACCATTTTGGTGCTAAAATTAACCTTTGCTCAGTAAACATTTTATTCACAGATATAACTAAACAAAAATATAGACCAGATTATATAGTCATGTTTGAAGTAATCCTTTAAAACACCTTAAAGCCCTGGCTGGTGGCTCAGTTGATAGGCGCCAGCCTGAGAACCCAAAGGTTGCTTGCTGGTTCGATCCCCAGCCAGGGCACATAACCAGGTTGCAAGCCAGGTTGCAAGCCAGGTCCGTAGCTGGAGGCAGGTGAAAGGCAACCATACATTGGTATTTCTCACCCTCTCTGCCTCCTTCCCTTACCCTCTCTCTAAAAATAATAATAAAAATCTTTACAACATCTTTATAAATAAGTGGTGCTTTCAATAAAGATACTGTTTGGAAATTAGTTTTTCTTATTAAGACATACCCTAATTACCTCAAGCTATAGTTTAACTGAATATTATTCGTTTAACTGAATATTATTCGTTAAACTAAGTTGGCCCTCTGTGATCTTAAAAGGAATAAAGCACATGGAAACACGTAAGTAAAGCTTTCTATAATTACCAGGCTATCCTCCAATTAGTGTAAACATTGTTACCTCAATTAGTGTAAACATTGTTACCTCATTTCATGCCTTTTTGAAATGAGTGGAACATGGAATTCTCTTCATGTTGTGTCCCAATTTGAAATTGAGAAATACTGAAACTGTCTTAGATAAAAATTTTTAGCTTAAATGTATTCCTTGGTTGGGTTTTAGGATCAAGAATAAGTAACTATAACTACCTAGAATATCAGAGGTTATTAATAAATGACCAAAGATAGCTTTAATTGCTGATCTAAACTTTTGAGGAAATAGAGAAGGAAAATAATTGCTGTAGTGCATAACTGAAGGTTGGTTGACTTTTTACACTTTAAGAAGCCAAAAGAAACCCTCGGGAAATGAATGCTTTGATTGTGCCCAAATACCCATGTATTAATGAATGTTCTAATTGATCAAACATTTGTAGAAAATGCTTGCAAGTTCAACTACTTCCTCTTGAATTCCAGGTCCTGCGGTAGATTGGTGGGCGCTTGGAGTTTGCTTGTTTGAGTTTCTAACAGGAATTCCCCCTTTCAATGATGAAACACCACAGCAGGTATTCCAGAATATTCTGAAAAGAGGTGATTCTTTTTCTCCTATTAAAGCAGATTAATTTATCTCTGTACATTATTTTGAGCAATGATCAAGAGGCTTATTCATATTTGTAGATATCCCTTGGCCTGAAGGTGAAGAAAAGCTATCCGATAATGCTCAAAGTGCAGTAGAAATTCTTTTAACCATTGATGATACAAAGAGAGCTGGAATGAAAGGTAAGGTTTTGTATTAATAAACTTTTACCCTAGAAATACTTTTAACCATTGATGATACAAAGAGAGCTGGAATGAAAAGGTTTTGTATTAATACACTTTTACCCTTGATTTGTTTCAGGGGGCGGATGTTAATACTGATACCAAGTTCTAGTACAATGTTACAGATAGTCTGTTAAATTTGTTTTAAAAGAATTTGTTTATTTTTGCCCTCCAAGTATCCATTGGTACATTTGTCCTTATTCTACATTAAAATTTAATGTGACCAGTTTGTGATAGTCGCTCATTGAATTTTATTAACCCTCAAGTGGGTACCTGAAACAACCATCTTGTCGATGTCTTTGGTTTATCAGGGCCTGATATAGTTCATTAAGCATCCACAATACAAGATAATTTTTTGTAAGATTTTTAAAATTTATTTTTAGAGAGGGGAAGGGAGGAAAAAAGGAGAGAAACATCAATGTGTGATTGCCTTTTGCCTGCCCCCACCTGGGGACCTAGCCTACAACTCAGGCCTGTGCCATGACTGGGGATTGAACTGGCTGGCAACCCTTTGATTCACAGGTCAGTAGTGCTCAATCCACAGAGCCACACCAGCCAAGGCAAGATTGTTTTTTTACCAAAATTTTAACTCTAATTTCTTACTGCTTCACTTTTGATACCATTATTGACAAATGGATCAGGTGCCAGGTTACCTCAAATGAGACAAATTTGATACATTATGATCTACTCAGGACAAGTTAAACTATGGTTTTGAACCTCTGGAAAATCTCATCAGCTGCTGTAAGATCCCACAGGATATATAGAGAAACAAGCATTATGTCCCAAAGTACAGTGCCATGATAAGTAGGAAGGTATTATTTAGAAAATTTAACTTTAGTAATAATAATATGTCATTTGCATCAGCTTCAAGGTGTTCCCTCTAATAAGATCCATTGTTTATTTGTTTAACAAATCCTATAGGGTGATTTCTACATGCCAGACATCTAGAAGTGTTATTTCAGGTGCTAGAGGTCCCCTACAGATGAACCAGACTAAAATCCCTGTGATCTTATATTCTAGTGGAAAGATAAAAAGCAAATATAACTGTGACATATTGCCATCTAGTTTTAAGTACAATGAAGATAAAGCAGGGTGAGAGAGTACCAAGTAGGGCAGATTTTCTTTTTAGATGGAGGCGTCAGGAAGACCTCTGTGAAGAGTGGAATTTGAGCAAAAACCTGTGTAAAGTGAGGGTACACGTATTTGACAACTGAACTCTAACACTTCAGAACAAGGATTCTCAGTTGGGGTAACTTTGCTTCCTGAAGGACATTTGGCATTATCTGGAGACATTTGGGGTTGTCACAACTGTTTGGAACATCTACTAGGTACAGGCCAGGGATTCTGCTCAACCTCCTACAGTGCAGAGGACAGTTCCCACAACAAAGTATCCATTCCCAAATGTCAATTGTGCTGAAGTTGAGAAACCATGGTTTAGCACATCACTGTAATTTGCTCAAATTAAGTGCAGACAAAAGTATTCTTACCAATGACCTCAGATTTTTGTTGTTTAATGAACAGTTCACATAGTGAAGGATGTTCTTCAGTTAAAAAACGGTTGCTTCAACTATTTGTTTAGTTCATCCTAACCTAAATTAGAACTCTGTAGATTCAGTTTAAACCACAGGTGACACACACAAGACCCATGCAGGCCGAATCCAGCCCTCCACCTTGTTTTATCCAGCCTGGCACCTTGTTTCTATCGAGCTCGCTTAACTGTTAAGAAGTATTTACATTTATACAGTCCTAAAATTATATTTGGCCCTTTGAAGGCAATCTCAAGGCTGATGTGGCCCCCGGTGAAATTGAGTTTGACACCCCTGGTTTAAATGAATAGCTATGATAAGAGGGTCATAAAGCATCACATCAATCCAGATATCAGTTTAAGAGTTACTACAACAAGTAACTTGAAAGTTACTCTTCTTACCAGTCTTTCAGTTTAGGAAAAAGGCAACATGTGTAGACACAATTTTCCCAACCCACCATCCCCAGTACAGACACGTAATTCTTTCTCCTTTATATAGTCCCCCTATATTTTCCTCAAATTTGATTGCTGAGTTTTTATTTTTAGCTATTTACTGTCTTAACTACCACTTCATTTTTTGGTCAGTCTTTATTGTTGCCTTATAAAGTGAAGGATTGAGAGGGGAAGTTCTGTCTACTAATGAAACACCAGTGTGCTCAAAAGAGCGTTTTCATTTTAGTATATAGAAGGAAATAGGAAAGATGACAGGTATCAAAAATGTAGCTAATGAAATGGGCAAAGTTGCTATTTTGTAAATGGAAAAATAAAGATTCCAGATGTGACCATACACTGGATAGTTGGTGTGCTGTGAAGATACAAGTCAGTGATATCAAGGAAGTCAAAGAATCCTGAACAGAATGTGTCAGAAGTGTCATCAATGCATATGTTGAAAGTGCCATGAAAGGGAAGAATGGAGCATAGCAAAGACAGCAAGGGAATGGATATCTACCAAGGGCAACAGATAGTGCTAAGGATTGCAGAGGTGGCAAGGACTTGGAGTGAGAAATGGAACATTAATCATGGAACATGAGTGGTGTAGGAGCTGGATGGGGGAGCAGGAAGTAGGTCCTTCTCTCTCAAGTCAAGAATTACTTGAGAAGATGCAGGCAGTGAGAAACATAGTCCCTGTTAAGGCAAATCATTCAGTCACATTTCCCAAATAGAGATCAAGCACCTGTCATATATACCAAGTGGTATACAAAGCAACACAGTGTGTCACTGCGAAGGATGGGATTGAATAGAAAAAGACAAAATGCCTGTGAAAGTGGCATGATGAAGTAAGGAAAGATTTATGTGTGGCAGTGTCTTCATTCTTGTTGAACAGTACTTGTCTAAGTAATGATGTCATAATATTCTAATTTTTTTTCTATTTTTCTGTAGAGCTGAAACATCATGCTCTCTTCAGTGATGTGGACTGGGAAAATCTGCAGCATCAAACTATGCCTTTTATACCCCAACCAGATGGCGAAACAGATACATCCTATTTTGAAGCCAGGAATAATGCTCAGCACCTGACTGTATCTGGATTTAGTCTATAGCACCTTAAGTCTGTCCTTTAAGCTAACATTGTCTTACAGGATAAGCCAGCATAATTATATACTCCTTAATAATAGATTGATTCAACTGGGGGAAAATAATTTTATCTGGATCAGTGAGCTTTTAAAGTATGTTACAGCTTCTACAGAAGTAAAAGGCTATTAAGAATATAACCAATAATTTATCTTAATCTCAAAGTTGTATATATATCTCCAAAGCTTTTCATTTTATTTATTTTGTCACTGCACTTTATGAAAATGAATGCATCGATAAAATGAGAGTGGCACTACCACTTTAGAGAAAGTGAGCCTTATGCTTGATTTTCTTTCTCATCTTGATTTCAGTCCACCATTCGGTGTTAAAAGTACAAAAATACCATACAATTTTAACATAACTTATTTGTACAGATTGCCTGTAAAAGCTGTAGTCTCAAAGGCAATCCTTTAAGGCTACATTTGTGACCTCAAAATGCAGCTGGAAAATTCCTTCACTAACTAGTATAGTTCCGTTTGGGAAAGAGGGATGAACAAAAGGACATAGGTGTTAACTTATTTTCTTAGGGATACGGTTTTGTTATCTGGATTGCTTCTGGTACTTTATAATACTATGTTTGTTTAAAATAGTATTGGAAAGCTTAGGTGTGATACACTGTAGCTTGTTTTAATAAAATGTGGTTGTTTACATCTTAATTTGTTTAAAACATAGGTATTACCAGACAGAGCCTGATCCTTTATAAAAAATTTACTTTCACTTAATAAATATAATTGTAACATACTTCAAGTGTATTATTGTTAATGTCATTCTTTTATACACACAAGACACACACAAAGATTCAGCATCGCAGGCCAGATGTTAAATTCATTGAGGCTTTCAGCATACTTAACCCACAAAAGAGCAGAGTTCAAATTTAAATGTACCATGCGTAAATTTGCTGCCAATCTATTTAATACTGTTGCTCCTTTTGCACTTGGATTTATGTTTTTACTTTCCATTACCATCCCAGTAAAAGCCCTGCTAATGTAGTTGAGAAAGCTAGCGGAAAAGTGAAACTTACAGTGAAAAATAGTCCATTACAATCTTGAGTCCAAGCTTGTTTTAGTAATAACTACTTACGTTTAATGCTCCCAATAGTCATCTAATAAATTATTTAAAATACTGAAACTTCCAATATACATTATATCAAAGCACAGGATTTTTTATTATTTTTGTATTATAGATATATTATGGATATATGCAAACTTTTAATTATATTGACATTGGCTCGATACTTTTGGGACAGATGTATATAACTACACATATATAATGATCTTACTTGTTACTGTTAGAAGTACACTTCTAATAGTGATGCACTGAAATCAAAGCACTTCTCATTAATCTTTCATTTTTATTGGATTATAAAGAGAACAGATTCTTACTCTTACTGGGTTTATGCAGACATTGACATGAAAATAATACTAATTAAGAGTTGCCAAGTTCTAGAGAAGTTAGGTAGCAAGAAAAATATGAATGTTTCAAAATTGCTTATGAGGGTATAATTTACAAATTGTTCTGGGGAAAAGAACAAATTTCCTTATATCTGGAAAACAAAAAGATTTAAAATTAGCAATATTTTAAAAGCAAAGTCATAGACTATTATCTTTAGTTCACTGAGTTCCACATAACAAATTTTGTTTGTCTTGACTATTTGTCAGTATTTGCATGAATCCAGGTATTCCTTAGGATTCTATAAATCTTCATTTACTTCAGAGATAGGACATTCTTAGACACCAACCGCTGGCTGTGTAGAGGGTGAGGAGGAAGCTGTGCAGAGTCTGGAGAGATGGGAAAGGATTAGAATCCTTCCTCCAAACCTCGCAGGGTAGGAGGTGAGCCTGGGCTGAGCTTCTGCTGCCCACTGCTCCCCTACTCACAAGTCTCAGGAGGCAGAGAGGGAGAAACAAGAGAATGTCCCACATGGGCCACCAAAATATTAGGGTGGTCAACGACACAGGCTGTGAAAGAATTTGCAAGAGAAAAGACAATGCAGAGACCAAAGTTTTTATTCAGTTCCAAGAGTGGAAAGGGGCACGGTGTGGAGAGAGACACCAGCTCATTAACCTTTTATTTTTAACTTAGGTTTGCAATAAACTGAAAAGTAGTAGATTAAAAATAATAATAATAGTTTTTTGATTTAATATTTTAAATGAGGTTCATGTTAAACAAAGCTGTTAACACTATATCCTATAATTACATCTTTATTTGTGCAAAGTGCTTTTCAAACTATAAGACTGGAATAGGATACAAATAGTTAACCCTTAGAGTTAGTAACACCAACTGCTTGAAATGAATTGCAACTGCTTACATTCCTTTACTTTTTTAACTGTGTACATTCTTAGTTTGCATTTTATTTATTTATGTACTAAGAGAAAAGCCACCCTTTTCTGATACCAGATTGATCATCTAATATTTGAAAATAATAACTGATCCACAGGTCTTTATTTTTTTCTTAAATGGAGTTGTTTTCTTTTTAAATCCTCACCCAAAGATATGTTTATTAATTTTTTTGCTCTTTATAAAGATTTTATTTATTTTTAGGGCAAGGAGAAGGGAGAAAGAGGGAAAGAAACAACAATGTGTGGTTGCCTCCTATGTGACCCCAACTGGGGACCAGGCCTGCGCCCCAGGCATGTGCCCTGACTGGGAATTAAACCAGGGACCGACCCTTTGGTTCGCAGGCCTGCACTGAATCCACTGAACCACACCACCATGGTACAGAGTTGTTTTTAAAAACCAATTTTAGTAGATATCTCTAGATTAAGAATTAAAAAATTAAAAAAGATCAAGTTACATGAAAGGAAAGACAGAAAAAAAAGAAGCAAATTGTTTCCTACACTTTTTTTTTCAAGCAAATGAAGAACCACCCTCCATACAACAGACAGATTACATTCTTACTGCAAACACTGAACATTTGCTAAGCCAAATGTCATACATACCAAGAATGCTTAAAACATTCATTACTAAGCCCTTGAATCAGAGATATCTTTAAAGTACAAAGTACATCTAAATGAGCAGGTATACAGGAAAAGGTATTTCCAAACAAAGCCTTCAAGGGTCTAAATTATAATCTTTCAAATGTGGGAGGGGTGGGAGGAAAAACTTAAATTTGCATTAGTTGGATATGCCTTATTCAAATGGAAGCACATATCCTGCTAGCTTGTAAATTCTTTTAATATCCTGTGAAATATGTATTTCTCAAATATTATACACCGAAGGAAAATGAGGCACTAAGAGGTTAAGAGTCCAGTTTGTGTAGTTTACCAGTTGCAGAAAAGCAATTTTTATGTGTATCCTTTTTGACCTTTGTAAAAAGTGTTGTTTTTCGTTTTATATATATTTTTTTAATTTTTAAAAAAGATTTTATTTACTTTTTAGATGGGAAGGAAGGGAGACAAAGACGATGAAACATCAATGTGCAAGAGATACTTCTATTGGTTGCCTCTTGCACACCCCTAATTGGGGAACCTGGGCCGCAACCCAGACATGTGCCCTGACTGGGAATCAAACCTGTGACCTTTTGGTTTGTGGGGTGTGCACTCAATCCACTGAGCCACACCAGCTAGGGCTTCATTTTAAATTTCAAAGCACCTGATGAAGGAGAACAAGATATCCTCAGTTAAAGACATATGATTACAATGGGATAAATGTATAGGAATGAATAAAAACCTTATTAATGATCTGCAGGCTCAAAATAAACTTTCAAACCTACTTTAAGCCCATTCTTCATCTTTTCCATCAGCAGGTTATGTCTACTAGTCTATGAATCATCTGTAAAATCTAAGCTTTGTACATTGGGCTTAAGTTTATAATAATGTTGTCTGAACACTAAAGTCAGAGCTGTAAATACCCAACAAAGACAATGGAAGTCTTCCACCCCTGGCATGGTAATTCAGTGACTAAGCTATAAAGTCAATTTAATCTCACTTGAAATTCATTCCTAGTTTGCATTCTTTCTCATTTTTAATTTAGAAAATTAAAAATACCCAGTTATTAATCTGACCTCATTATCACAACTGTACCTAAGCAGCTTATATTTCTCTATGGGAGATAATCAGGTAAATATGTTACCAAACAATAATTAATAATTTAATGTCCTTCAAATTCAAGGGTAGGGGAAATCTATGTACGCTACTTAGAGCCTAGTTGAGATTGATTATTCAAGTATCAGCAATATTAGTCCTTAAAATGTTGTCATTTATGTAGTGCAAAATATGTATGTATATATGTACACAAACCAAACTATTGGACAACAAAAAGAAATATAATCATCACAAACTAGGATTTTTCTTGTGAGCTCCACAATCCATTTCATTCCGAGGTCATTCAGTCCCAGTAGTCTTCTTGAGTAAAATACATTTTCTTCAGTTCAGTTTTCTTTTAAAAGAAAGTGAAAACCAATTTCCTATTAATAGAAATGCAACCTGAATATGAAATACACCCCATGCCAAAGAATTCTCTAACCATAATATTCAAATTCAAAATAAAGCTATAAAATTATAAGAAGTCCTTATGAAATTACATGTCACTTAATAGCTCTATAGAAAAGATCTAATTGTGAATGCTGACATCAAATAGTTTTCAATAACTTAAATGTACACTGTTCCTCTCATAGTTTCTAAAGTCTCATCCTTTTCTAGTTGGCTGTTACACAATTCAGATTTTTGAAAATTATTTCATAATTTTATCAGAATGGAAAAACAAAAATTCTTAATGAAACTATGAAAGGTTGGTAGATGTACAATCTGTACTAAAAAAAATTTATCTTTTAGAGAGAGGGGAAGGAGAAAGGGAGAGAAACGTCAGTGTGTGAGAGAAACATGGATTGGTAGCCTCTCACACGCCCCTAGCTGGGGACCTGGATTGCAACCCAGGCTTGTGCCCTGACCAGGAATCTAACTGATGACCTTTTAGTTCACAGACTGGTGCTCAACCCCACTGGGCTGGATGATTAATTTAATCAACATATATTATGTATCTGATACTTCACACTGTACAAGTACTGGAGACTTAAACATAAATGAAGCAGGCTCTCAGCCATGAAAAGACCTCTTGGTTTAGTTGAGGGAGATGGGGAGACATAAAAACCAACAATTCAGGTACAACATAATGTGATGGATTTAGCGAAAGCAGAGTTAATGAGAAGGATGGGCTTGTTAGCACAAGATGCAACAATCACTTGCAATCAAAGTCCTGGGAATGGTTCCCCAGCTATAAAATTACACTCTCACAAGCACTCAAGATGCCCAAATAGCTGTAACTGTAACAGTACAGATTTATTCCTCTCCTCTTTGGAAATACTCTTAAGCAAACCTCTTCTCAAGAGTGATATTTTAAATAATGGGCTCACTCTTTATCCCATGTAGAAATCTTTCTAGGCACACCTCCTTGGCAGGAGTGACATTTTAAACGATCAGATCAATTTTCACAGGAACTAATGGCATAAACCAGGTGGTCTCACTTATATATGAGATCTAATGAACAAAATGAACTGATAAACAGGACAGAAACAGAAGCATGGATACATGGAACAGACTGACAGCTGTAAGAGGGAGTAGGGAGCAGGGGGAGGGGAGCTGGTTGAAAGAAGGTAAAAGGATTAGCCAAAGAATATATATGCATAACCCAGACATAGACAACAATGTAGTGGTAGCCAGAAGAAATGGGAGTGAAGGCTGGGTGCAGGTGGGCAGAGGGCAAAATGGGCATCTGTAACAGTGCCAACAATAAAAATAAAGTTAAAAAGGAAGAAAGAAAAAAGGCCCCTGGAAGAATAAAACTGCAGGTAACCAGTTATAAAGACTATTGCCTGAGTGAGGTTTTAGCAAAAATGTTAACTAGAAGGTGCCTGAATAGTAAGCAACATTTATGAAGAACCCATGTAATGCAGATAACTATGCATCCTTTGCAGATTTATACAACTTGGGTCTGTGAACACTAATCTTCCCCATTATTCTACTACAATGGGAACCACTGAGTTGGTCAAAAAGTCCTTTTTTTTTTTTTTTTCTGTAAGATGGCTCTAGTAATGCTTAGTTGTCTTTAACTTGATTTGAAAAAATTTTCCTACCTTGTATTTGACAGCTATCATATCAGCATGCATTTTAAAAAATATCAAAATAGGTGAATGTTCATGTAGAAGCTGGAAGTAAATATACCACATTTTTGGCATATTGTGCTTTATTATTTCAAGAAAGGTAAAAATGCAACTGAAATGCAAACAAAGATTTGGGCAGTATCTGGAGAAGGTGCTGTGGCTGACTGAAGGTATCAAAAGTGGTTTGAGAACTTCCGTGCTGGAGATTTCTCACTGGACCATTCTCTGTGTGACAGATCATCAGACAGTTGAAGTTGACAGCCATTGAATTGAGACATTAATTGAGAACAATCAATATTACAGCACACAGGAGAAAGCCAACTTATTCAAAGTATCTAAATGAATAAAGTTACTGATAAAAATGAAAAAGGTGAATTTTATTTTATGGAAAAAACTATATGGGCTTTTTGACCAACACAATACTATCCTAGTTCAGGCCCCCATCACCTCTGATTGGAATTATTTGAATCAAAAAACAGCAGTCTGGAAAACAAATGGGTGGAATAAACAGGTGTATCTTAATACAGGGAATTGGTAACAAGGGTATTGAAAGAGCTGAGAAGCCTAGAATAGACATAAATCTCTTATCTTCAGAACATTAGAATTTTTTCCAGCCTCTTCATGAGATGTGTCTCTCCTTTTTTAAAAAACTAACGTGCAAAATGTAGTGTATGTTGTGACAAGGAAAGAAAAAATGATAGAAAACAACGAAAAGGCGACTAGGAATAAAATTCTGCAGAACCCTACTCCAGCTGTCCCCTTCTCAAAAGCCTGGGCCTGCCTTTTTGGGCCAGTACCATCTTCCCCAGGCTCCATTTGAAACACGTTCCTCCTGAGATACTCCTCTCCAGCTTCTAATGATTATTTCTTTACTGAAAGCACAGTATTTCCAAGGAAACTTAGCAAAGTTATTAAACTAGGTAGACTGATAAAGAAAAGTAGTCAGAAAAAGTAAGACATTAAGATTAGCCTTTGGCCCTGGCCAGGCAGCTCAGTTGGTTAGTGTTGTCCTGATCTGCCAAGGTTGCAGGTTTGATCCCTCGTCAGAACACAGACAAAAATCAACCAATGAGTGCATAAATAAGTGGAACTCAACGTTTCTCTGTTTCCCTTTCTCCCCACTTTCTCCTTCTCTCCAAAATCCATTTTTAAAAGTAGTCTTTTGTCTGCTTTCAGTGTTTAACTCATGGATGATTTTAACAGTAGTTATTATAAGGTTAGGTAACTGGGGAGACTACTGGAGGCTGTTCAGGGCCTATCTTTGAATAGCTCTACAGGTGTTATTCTTCATATCACAAATGGAATATTTTTCTAACCCACTGCAGAATGATGTGAGAAATCTCTTTGAAATTTACATTCTTCTATGCTGGAAAAAATATCAAGCCATGAGCCTTAAGTACTATTTTTAATGTTAAAAAACATTTTTTTAAGCTTACCACAAATAACCACTTATGTTACATATGTAGAGGACGATCTCAGTGTGTCTGGGTTCAGATGCATATTTATTAGATGAAATGAAAGCTTTTCCAAGTCATGGCACTTCAGTGTGCAGCCCCCAACAGTGGGCACTCAGCCAGGTGCTCAGCACACATTTCCTGAGAGCTACTGACACATTGCGTACTGTACTGGTGGGTACAGGATGGCTCCTATTACCAGTAGGGCAAATTCTATCCTGCCCACACTTTTCCCATCCTAACAGGACTTCTAGATCTTTCTCTTTAAGAAAACAGAGCTATCTTCTCCAGACCATACACACTGCTTTCTAATCTTCATTCCTGTAGTATCAGATTAAAAACTATTAAACCCTGCCTACATCCCATCAAAGCCAAAATTTATCTTCAAATCAAACAGGGCTCCTGTCTCTAACCTCAGTTAATTTGTTACATATATAAGCAGGCAATACATAAAAACACTGTATTTCATCCAAATGCAGTTGTGCACTGCTAAACAACTTGCAATTTGGGAGGACTAAACATCTAACATACAATAATAACTTTAGAAAATTAAAAATAGGGAAGAATTTCTTCATTCAGACACATCTGTAAACAATTGAAAGAGAAACTTAGGAGATATGGCATGTATTTCCATTAGTAAGAAACAGTTAAAAAAAATGATTTTAGGCCCTGACCAGTGTGGCTCAGTTGGGTGGGGGAATGTATGAGAGGCAGTGGATCAATGTTTCTTTCTCACTTAATGTTTCTTTTTTTCTTTTTTCTTTTAAATTTAATATTATTGTTGTTGTATTACATTCATCCCATTATCCTCCCCCTGCTCTACCTTCCCCCTCCATCCCTCCCTCCCCACAGTCAATCCCACATGCTGTCCATGTTCCTTGACAAAACTGTTCACCTTCTTTGCCTCCTTCTGCCTCTTCCCCATCCCCTCTGCACACAAAGTCTGTTCCTTGTATTCATGTCTCTGGTTCTGTTTGGCTTGCTTGTTTGTTTTGTTCATTAGTCTCCTGTAATGGGTAAGATCATATAGTATTTGTGTTTCATTGACTAGCTTATTTCACTAAGCATAATACTCTCCAGTTCCATCCATGTTGTTGCAAAGGGTACAAGTTCCTTCTTTCTGCTGTGCAGTATTCCGTTGTGTAAATGTACCAAAGTCTTTTGATCCAATCATCCACTGATGGGCACTTAGGCTGTTTCCAGCACTTGGCTACTGTAAATAGCACTGCTGTGAACATAGGGGTATGTAGGTTCTTCTGAATTGGTGATTCAGGGTTCCTTGGGTAAAATCCTAGCTGTGGAATTGCTGGATCAAAAGGCAGTTCCATTTTTAGTTTTTTTGAGGAAATTCCATACAGTTTTCCATAATGACTGCACCAGCCTGCATTCCCACCAACAGTGCACCAGGGTTCCCTTTTCCCCACATCCTCACCAGCACTTGTTGTTTGCCAATTTGTTAATGATGGCCATTCTGACAGGTGTGAGGTGGAATCTCACTGTGGTTTTAATTTGCATCTCTCTGATGGCTAGTGCTGTTGAGCATTCTTTCACATGCCTTTGGGTCCTTTGTATGTCCTCCTCAGAGAGTGTCTGTTCACACCCTTTGCCCATTTTTCAATTGGGCTATCTGTCTCCCTGGTGTTGAGTCACACAAGTTCTTTATATATTTTGGATATCAAGTCCTTGTTGAGGTATCATTGGCAAATATGTTTTCCCATACAGTTGGTTCCCTTTTAATTTTGCTGGTGTTTTCTTTAGCTGAACAAAAACTTTTCAGTTTGATATAGTCCCAATTATTTATTTGTTCTTTTATTTCCTTTGCCCTTGGTGAAGTATTAATGAAAATATTTCTGCGTAGGCTATCTGAAATTTTACTTCCTATGTTTTTCTCTAGGACTTTTATGGTGTCACGGCTTATGTTTAAGTCCTTTATCCATCTTGAGTTTATTCTGGTGTATGGTGTATGTTGGTGGTCTAGTTTGATTTTTTGGCATGTCTCAGTCCAGTTCTCCTAATACTACTTGTTGAAGAGGCTATTTTCACTCCATTTTATGTTCCTTTCTCCTTTGTCGAATATTAATTGATCATAGAGTCCTGGGTTTATTGCTGGGCTCTCTATTCTGTTCCATTGATCTATATGTCTATTCTTATGCCAGTACCAGGTTGTTTTGTTTACAGTATCCTTGTAGTATAGTTTGATATCTGGTATCATGATTCCTCCTACTTTGTTCTTCTTTCTCAAGATTGCTGTGGCTATTCGTGGATGTTTTCGGCTCCATATAAGTTTTTGAAGTATTTTTTCTGTATCTGTGAAATATGTCATTTGTATTTTAATTGGAATTGCATTGAGTCTATAGATTGCTTTGGGTAATATGGACATTTTAATGATGCTAATTCTTCCCATCCATGAACATGGTATTTACTTCCATTTATTTGTATCTTCCTTAATTTCTTTCTTCAGTGTTCTATAGTTTTCTGAGTATAGGTCTTCTACCTCCTTGGTTAAGTTTATTCCTATACACTTTATTTTTCTTGTTGCTATGGTAAATGGGATTTGTTTTCTAGCGTCTATCTCTGATGTTTCATTGTTGGTATACAAAAATGCCTTTGATTTCTGAAGAGTGACTTTATATCTAGCTATTTTGCTAAATTTGTTTATTAGGTTGAATAGGTTTTTGGTGGGGTCTATTGAATTTTGTATGTACACTATCGTGTCATCTGCAAATAATGACAGTTTGACTTCCTCCCTTTCAATTTGGATACCTTTGATTCCCTTTTCTTGTCTGATCACTATGGCTAGAACTTCCAAAATGATGTTGAACAGAAGTGGAGAGAGTGGACAACCTTGTTCCTGATCTTAGGGGGAAAGCTTTTAGTTTTTGCCCACTGAGTAAGATGTTGGCTGCAGGCTTCTCATATATGGCTTTTATTATGTTGAGGTATGCTCACTCTATTATCATTTTGCTGTTTTTACATAAACGGTTGCTGTATCAATGTTTCTCTTTCACATGTTTCTTTCCCTCTTTTCTCCTTTTCCCTTTGCTCTAAAAAGAAATAAAATGTTTTAAAAATAAAAATAAATTAAAAAATAATTTTAGAGTAACTGCTACTGGGTGAGCGCTGAAGCAAAGTAGTGTTTGTTTTTTCAGTCCTTTTTTTTAATCCTCACCAAGGGTATGCCTTTATTATTATTATTGATTTCAGAGAGAAAGGAAGGGGGAAAGGGGAGACAGAGAAAGAAACATCAATGTGAAAGTAAAACACTGATCAGTGGCCTCCTATATGCACTCTGACCAGGGATCAAACCTGCAACTTAGGGATATGCTCTGACTGGTAATCAAGCCTGCAACCTTTTGGTGTACAGGACAACACTCTAACCAACTAAGTCACTTAGCCAAGGCTGTTTATTCATAAAGTGACAAGATGCTTCAACCTTGGGCATAAATTATTAACCGAAGTAAGCTTTAGGTTTTGTCTAGTGCCAGTTTCTCTACCCTCCAATCCCTTTCTTTCTATAGGGAAACATTAAAGGGAACTTGGAAATGTATTGCAAAGTATGTAATCACCTGACTTTAATGCCACTATTTCCTGCAGCTTAAGTTACTACATGTTATATTTCTAGATTTTGAAAAGAAGTTTGGTTCTTTTTTCTTCCTATTATCAAGGAAATCAGAATTCAAAACGTTGTACAACACTAAACCCAACCATTGAAAAGAAAATGTAAAATATGTGAAAGAAGAAAAGAATTTAAAATAAGATCTATATCTTAACAGCTGAAATGAGATATACACAAGAGGACTTAGAAGAGAGTAAATAATATTGAGAAAGCAAATTATGCTTCTGAAATCTTCCTAAAGTTGTTTCAAGTGGGCAGGTATATTCCAAGACATTAATGTATCAAAAAACCTATCCAGTTAATTTATGAACATAAAGGAGAGAACAAAGAAGAAACAATTTACCAACATCACATGCATTTCCGTTTCTCTACCATAAAATACTATAACAAGCATTTACACTAGCGTACTGATAATCCTTTCTACATCAGAGAAGGGCAAATGTTTGGTTTTTGCTTGTGTTATCAATGTTTCTCTCTCACATCAATGTAACAATTAGAAACTTGGGTTCTTTGGTGGAGGAAAAACATACCCGTTATTATTTAAACTTGCACATTTTTAAAAATGTGTTTCCATTGCACATATGTAAGCACTTAAAACCTTATTATCAAATATCCTATTTCTTTTCCCCCATCTGTTGTCACTTTTGGGAAATGGTGGCAAAGTACAAAACATAATGAGGTAAACAACTGTCTATGGGCCCATTCATGGAAAGTAATTCAGTTTACATAGTGCCCAAAAAAGTGCTTTAAAGGTTTTTTTAAACCTAAGAGTTCTGGCCACAAGTATTCTTAATCTAGACAATCTCAGAGCGAGCACTTTCAAGGATTGCAATATATTATTCTCAGACTTATCTAAGTTACCTCCTAGCACCCTAAATTAAAATTTCTGGCCCGCAAATAAGAATAATCCCTATTTCCAGAGATAGTCAACTACCAGTCTGAACATTTTCTGAAATGTCGATGTCCACAGAGACATTAGACAAAGCATGTACACATTATTTATTTATTTATTTATTTATTTTCCTAACCATTGTCCTTTTTATTAGCAAAGGGCCCAAAATAAAATCAAACTTTAAGAACATTGTTTTCTCAAAAGCCATAAAACTAAGTCTGTAATAATTTGCTCATTGTTGCTTGAATCAAAAGTGTACAAATCCACCAGATGCTCTCAAATGAAAATATTTTAAATCCAACAGAAAAGTAGAAACCCATCAGATATCCTTTCCAAGGTAATTTCAGTCTCAGGATTAGCATAGATTATTCAGCATGATAATATATCTATAAAATTGTCCTATCCTTTTTCAAATTTTTTTACTTATTAATTTATCTTCTTAGAGAGAAACACTGATAGGATACCTTTGCATGCACCATGACCTGGAACTGAACCCACAACCCAGGATCCAACTAAAACCGTTACTTTGTAGGATGACGACCAACCAACCAAGCTACATTGGTTAAGGCTGGACCTAAACTTTTAACTGCAGCTGAAAGTTCTGTCTACTGTAGGAGTTTATACACCACTTGAATTACAAAATTAGAGTATTACCTTCTTCTTCTTTGATAATATAAATACACCAACCACTGGGCAATAAAAGGCCATATGATAGCAAAAGTTAATGCACCAGGAGACATCTCAAAGGGCCACCAAGATGATTTCTAAGAAAATAAAATAGGCTGGTCACCAATCTATTACATATATATGTATAAACTTAGAAACAATTCATAATTTAAAAAATAATATAACTAATAATAAATTTCCTATTAAAGAGAAATAATCTGTACCTCAGAGCATAATTTAGTAAACAGACTTTCAGGAGTACTTTAGACTTAAATAAACACAACATAAATATCCTTTTAACTTCAAAGTTCTAAATGGTAGAATTCATTTGGAATTCTTAAAGGCCTCATATAATCTAAATTGATTGTAACTTACTTGAAACCCTTAGATTTTAAAAATATTTCTTACCTGTGAGGAAGGCTGATTACTAGTTTGTAATGATGATTTTGCCTATAAATACAAATGAAAGTGATTTAGCTTTAACAAATGAAAAAAAATACAGTAATTAAAAACTTTTCTATCTTAAAAACAAAAGTAAAATATTAGTTTATTCTTTTTCTGTTAATTATGCTTTGATTATTGTGAAACCCATACTGACCAAATGAAAAAGGTCTCTAAAATTACTAGCCAAATAAATACCTTTGACATTTTATGTTTCATGGTTCAAATTTTATAAAAATTATCAAAATAAAACTTCAAATTAACCTAAATCATTACTTCTTTTACATTCTTATTAAATTACCTTATCTATACTTCTCAATAATTCTATTTTTTAAATTTTTACTTATTGACTTTTTGTCAGGGGAGAGAAAGAGAAACAGCCATCAATTTACTGTTACACTTATCTATGCATTCATTGGTTGCTTCTTGTATGTGACCTGATTGGAAATCAAACCCACAACCTTAACATATCAGAACTACGCTCTAACCAACTGAACTACTGGCTAGGGCTCTTATGAATTCTTTAACTGTCATACAAACTATCAATTTACAAACACATTTTAGAACTACAGTCTTCATTATTAATTAAAATTGTTGGTAAGGCACCTGCCTGCGAACCCAAAGGTCGCTGGTTCGATTCCCTAGCCAGGGCACATAACCAGGTTGCAAGCCAGGTCTCCAGCCATGTCCATAGCTGGAGGCAGATGAAAGGCAACCATACACTGATGTTTCTCTCCCTCTCTGTCTCACTCTTTTCCCCTCTCTAAAAATATTAAATAAAATCTTTTAAAAAATTGTTAAGAATACATAAATAATATCTAAAGGTCTTTTTGAAAATCCCTAAGTTATAGCAGAAGCTATTTATTGAGAGACATGAAAAATGAACTATTAGTGTCGTAGGTTTTAATTTTTTCCCCAGCTTTATTTAGGTATAATGGACAAATAAACTTGTATATATTTAAAATATACAACTTGAATATTTGATATATAAATATACATTAGGAAATATTTACCATAATCAAGTTAATTAATAGCTCATATAGTTACCTGTGAGGAGAGAGTATTATAGGTTTTTTAATGAGAAATATATACTAAGGAAAAAATTTGAAACTAATTTAGGAAACTGAGGTCATCCCAAATACCAGTTTCCTTAGGCTAGGTGTTAGCAGCTCATTACTCTAGTTTCTCCATTTATTATGACTTCAGATAAATGGTACAAAGATTAATGAACTCATCCACTGATTAATTCAAAAGTATTTACTGAGCATCCATTATGTATAAGTCACTATTCTGCACAGGGAGCAAAAAATGACAAAAACCACTGCCCTAATAAAGCTTATGCACTAATGAAAGGCTACAAATAATAATAAATAGATCAGTAAAATATACAATATATCAGATAGTGACAAATTCCATAAAGTAAAATAAAACAGGGAGGGGAGGGGAGACATAGAGGAGGGAAAGCTGAGAAGCACGAGTGGCCAGGGAAGGCTCTGCCGACAACTGTAAGCTGTTGCTAACTTTCGTACAGAGAGAACAGCAAGTACAAAGACCCAGGGTGGGAGGGAGCCTGCTGGCAAGCGTGTCGCCCAGTATGACTATATCTTACAGGAAAAACTAAATTAATTTCCTCTGAATGTTGCATTAATCCTTCAGACCATTGAGGTATTAAAGAAGTTGTAGTTACTGTACACTCAAGTTGCAAATGCATAAAGAACCTAGACAAGTTAAGAGTATGTATGATGTTAGTTGTAATTGTACCTTGCATGCATAGTACCTATCTAAACAAGAGACTCTCTTTAATGGCACTTCTCCAGACTCAATGAAATAAAGGGTAGATTTACAAAATTGGGCCCCCAGGTACTTAATGACTTATCCAAAGTCCCATCAGTCAGTATAATTTAGAAAGAAATTCGAGGTGAACAAATCCTAATGTAATGACACAAGTACTCTTCAATAAAGCAGCAACTACAAATACTAAGACAGAGTCAGAATTAATAAATGCAACTATAAGGTCTATTCAGAAAGTATCCAGCCATGCAGTATGAAAGAAACATTTATTGAAGAAGATAAAAGATACAAGAAACGCTTTAGATAGGACAATGGTGTCCCAGTCCCTTTCAATGTAGGCACCTTGGGACCTCACATTGTGCTTCTAGTGCCTCTTCCACTATTCAAAGCATTCTGCAAAATCCTTCGTTAAAACTGCCATCAGCTGCCCCATTGTGTTTTCCTGAGTATCATCGATGATCTGAAATTTCTTCCCTTTCAAAGGTAATTCTAGTTTTAGAAAAAGCCAGAAGTCACAGGGTGCCAAATCTGGTCTGCAGGGGGGCTGAGTCACCTTAGTGATTTGATGTTTTGCCAAAAAATTCTGCATGAGACATGACATGTGAGTGGCTGCATTGTCATGATGAAGCTGCCAATTACCCACTGCCCATAGCTACAGCATTTTCATCATATTGCATCTCTCAAATGATGAAAAACATCAAGATAGTACTTCTTTTTTTTTTTTAAAGATTTTATTTCATTATTTTTAGAAAGAGGGGAAGGGAGAGAGGCAGAGAGGGAGAGAGATATCAATGTATGGTTGCGTTTCACCTGCCTCCAGCCACAGACCTGACTGGAGGCCTGGTTTGCAACCTGGTTATGTGCCCAGGCTGGGGAATCGAACCTGCGACTGTTGGGTTCACAGGCCAGCGCCTTATCCACTGTGCTATCAGCCAGGGCTCAAGATAGTACTTCTTATTAATTGTTTGGCCTGGAGGGGTGTTCTCATGATGGATCATACCTTCCCTATCAAAAAATACAGTTAAGGCCCTGGCTGGTGGCACAGTAAATAAGACACTGGCCTGAGGACCCAAAGGTCATTGGTTCAATTCCCAGCCAGGGCACATAACCAGGTTGCAAGTCAGGTCTCTAGCTACATCCGTAGCTGGAGGTAAGTGAAAGGCAACTAACTATACATCGATGTTTCTCTCCCTTCCCCTCTCTATAAAAAAAATAAAGTCTTCAAAAAACACACACACAGTCAATATAATCTTAATCTTGCTATGACTTTGCTGCACCTTCTTCAGGCATGGAGAACCACCAGGCAACTTCCACTGGGGTGACTGGGCCTTCATTTTTGGATTACAGCCATACACCCACAATTCACCTCTGGTTATAACCTTCTTGAGGAAATCTGGTTCATTGGTGGTGGTTTGAATCAAGTCACTAGCAACTGCAGCTCAATGTTCCTTCTGCTCTGGTGGCAGAAGCCACAGAGTGAATTTTGCCACAACATTTTTCATAGCAAGATTGCATCAAAATCTTGGACACAGTAGTTTTTGGAACCTCCAGATCAGCTTCTAGTTCTCACACTGTCAGTTGCTGATCTTGTTGATTGCAGCCCATACACATGCAACATTCTCAGGTGCTCTGCTTGTTGCAGGCCTTCCAGAAAGTGGATCACTTTCAACAGATTCTCAACCATCTTTGAAGCATTTGTGCCACACTTTTATTTACACTGCACTCATTGAATCATCATCCCCAAGAGCCTTCTGAATCATCCAAATCATTGCCAAGGAGGAATGTTTAAGCTTAACGCAAAATTTGATGCAGATGTGTTGCTCTACTTGCTCAGTTATTTTGAATGCAGTGGCTACATGGTACACATGCTCACTACAGCATCTACTGCACTGACGAGTATGGAGAAGTCTCCATTGTTCACACATGCACATTCCAGTCCACCCTCCTTGGCTGCCAGGTTACATCGATGTTGCACAAACCATTATCTTTATATTAACAATGGCTGGACTTTTTCTGGATAGAACTCTTAAAAGTAATTTTTTTCTAAGTTATAAATGGTCTGGGAAGGCAAATGAAAATCCTCAAAGGCACCTGCTAACACCTAAGAAGTAACCAACAATACTTACACACTATGATTTTTGACTTTAATAATATTTATCCATATATATTGTTAAAGGAAAAAATTCAAATATACTTATTAAAACATGGTAAGAAAAACTCTATTCAAGGGAGCAGGGGCTAATGCTATAGGGACCACTGCAGGCAGGGGGTGTGGGGCGGGGGTAGGAAGAGTGAACTCAAGACCCAGTACAGCAGGGGCAAGCAGAAATTTATAGTCAAGGAGTAGGGTGGTGATCAACAGATGGAAAATTACTAAGAGGAAACATCAGGAGTAAGGGAGATTCTGGCTAAACCAACCTAACAGGATTCTTGCTAAAGACAAGCCAAGGTGATCTGACCAGCTGGGTGATGTTGAAAGATGAGGAGCCTGATCAGATACTGAGCGAGGGTGGTTCTGGTTAAGCTGACTTCGCAGGGCAGAAGGGCCTAAGGGAAGGCTCATGAGCCTGACTGAAGTTTGGTCAAGTAACAAATCTTGGTCAATATCAAGTAGCTTCTATGTAGCTTTTATATACTTAGAAATTATATTATTATTCTATTGGTATATTAAAAGTAGGGATTGCTAAATATTTTAGACAATCATTTTGAAGGAAAAAATAATCTCACATAGTAGTAACCATTGCAAAGAAAATATGAAGACAAAGAATTATTTAAGTGAGGTCCTCCTTAAGGCTGTGAACTTCCTAAGGGAAGAAAACAAGCTGTTCTACCAACATTCTTGTCACCATCATCTCATGTACATTTCAGGCACTGTACTAACTGAAGCGCTCTATTTTATCCTCTGAACAAGCTTATGAGGTAGACACTAATATTTTCTTTTCACAAAGTAGAAAAATGAAGCACAGAAAGGTTTAGTAACCTGACCCAAGATTACAGTGGAGAGCTAGAATTTGAACTTGGTTTTCTTGAAGGCCTACCACCCTGTGCTATCTCCCTTTTCATTTTTGTGTCTGTTGCCTAGAAAAGTACCTAGCCTGTGACTATTCAACAAATATTACTGAGTAAATGAATTTAAGGAGCTATTATACAAAAAAACAACAGCTCAAACAGCTTAATGATGTGGAAAATATATTGCATATGAGAAATTAGGAAGAGTTCCAGACCTGGCTTTGCTACTGTGTGCCCTCCGTACCTCAGCTTCTTCTTCTGCTGAACTAAAGGTGCTGAACTAAGTTTTCTTTAGTTCTATAATCTACTGCTATACTATCTTCAATTTATGCAAATTAATCATACACATTTTACTATGCATATCAATTATGCAAATTTAATAGGGAAAGTCCTTAGTGTGTCAGATCTTTTAAAATTTTGTTATTTTGTAAGACAAGAGTGAAAAAGAAAACTTCTAAAAAAATCAAAAGAATTTTTGGCAGAATTTAAAAACTATTAAAGACATTAAATACATACAAAAAAATTTTAAATCACAGAATAATACAAACTATTGGGAGAAAAAAAAGGATGGGTATAATACAACAACAATAAAATTTAAAAAAAAGAGAAAATACAGACTATCAGAACAATAATGTTCAAAAATCTAAATACATTAATGAGGTTTCCTGCATAGGTTAGCTCTTTTTAGCTTCCTTTAACAGTTTTGTTTTAATATAGGAGTAGTTTGATGGGATCGTGGGCCTAACTTTCTCAAGCAAATAGAGACTATAAGAATTTTATTAATGAAAGATACAAATAAAATAGTTTGATATTAACAACTACACTTACTGGAACCAACAAGATAATGTCATTTATTTAAGGCACTACTCTTTTTTTTTTTTTTTTAAGATTTTATTTCATTATTTTTAGAAAGAGGGGAAGGAAGAGAGGCAGAGAGAGAGAGAGACATCAATGTATGGTTGCTTTTCACCTGCCTCCAGCCACAGATCTGACTGGAGACCTGGCTTGCAACCTGGTTATGTGCCCTGGCTGGGGAATCGAACCTGCAACCTTCGGGTTCGCAGGCCGGCGCCTTTATCCACTGTGCTACCAGCCAGGGCTAAGGCACTACTCTTAATCTCCTTTTCATTATAGAACTCGGTTGAGAATCCGAGGTAGGCAAAAAACTCTCTTCAAAAATGCAAAATCAAACAGAAATTTGCATATTATTTTAGGATGTTTATAACCTCACAAAAGTCTAAATTTCTAATCTAAGTGACAAGAAAATGTAATTGAGAATCACTGAAATACGTAACTGAGAAAACCTGTGGTAAGTTGAGTAAGTTAGGTAAAGGGTAAGAGATACTCACAATGGCTGTTTAGTAAGCCTACAGTATTGTTTCTTGATATACACCTACACTTACTATGTTCTGGAAGCACATCTTCTCTGATTAATCCCTTCAAATTCATCTTAACATCTGGTACAGAGATCCTTTGATGCTGTATCATGTTGGAAGCTAGGCCAGACATCCTGGCTAGCTGACTCATTCCTTTCTCCAACCAGTGTTACCCAAGGAGGAACACATCAGGGGACAAATGGGGCACGTTACTAGCAGCTACTGATGGCTCTGCAGCTGAGGCCAGGGATTATCACAGCCTAGTCAAAAGTGTGAACACAGGTGAAATGTCCCTTCCTATGTTTCAGCACCTTCTCCATACTCACTTTCTAGCTTTATTCAGTCTAGGACAGCAATCTGCCATAATAGAGAAGAGCACTGCCCTGGGGTAGAGGATGTCCAGGTTCTGCCTGAGTTTCAATGGTCTAGTTGTACTGCCTTTTCAAAGGTTTAATACCCTTGATTTTCCAGGGTCAAATAATAGCAGGGGTCAAACTATAATTCTACACTATTCTTTGGCTTTAAAGTGTTGATCTTAAAACTAATTTGCACTCAAAAACTTGTAACTTAACTTATTAAAAAGAAGTCAAGATAGAAGATAATGTTTATTACAAAAAATGACTCTTTAATGATGAACTCTAGGGCATTAGGTATGATATCGTTATTAGTTCCTTAAATTAAACTATTTAATAGCTCTATTCTTCTAATACCAAGCAACCTACTACTTCCTTGAAAATGGTATGGCTAATTTCACACTAGAATTTTTCTATTATTTTAACTGGAATTCAGCTTTTGAGTCAGTCTTAAGTAATATTTTCAGAAGTATGTCCTATTTATTTTTTTAAAAATCATTCAAGTACATTGATTTCTGTAAATACGATCAATATAGATTATACACTATTTTAAAGGATCAACAAGTAGAAGCTAAGACAAATCTGGAAACTTACCTGTGAAGCTGTTAGTGTTTCCAGTTTATGAAGTCTCTGAAGGACATTCTGCATGTCCTCCTGCAGTCGCATGAGCACAAGAGCAATCTGCTCATTGAGGCTGCCTCTTGTCCCTCTGTCTGAACCCCAGCGTTCCCCATCACCTCCACTTCCCATTTGCCGACCCTTGGTTCCTTCACTTAAATGTTGCATCCGATGCCCTAGTTTAAGAGAGCAAAATAGATTAACGGTATATTATTTCTGTAAAAGTAGAAATGGTGTGTTTTATTCATTTTTTATTTCTTTGAGATCTAAATCTCCAAAATAGAGTGGAAGCAGTCAGGAACTACACAAAATATATTATTGAGATCAAAGAGTATACAGGTACACTTCTATTTCTATTGATAAATTCTTGGATATTTTCCTAAGGTTTTCATAATGTAAATATAGTAGTACATGACAAAATTGGTATAATTCACAAATAATATTCAGGGTTCATTCTCAAAAATTCTTTACTAAAAGGTTGCAAGAGTGAAAAAATTTGAACTTTCTTTAGAGTATTAAAACTACACTAAATAGCTTTATTTCTTTTATTTTCCTTTTTAGTTATTGTAAGCCTCTCAAAAGGTTTTAAAATGTTTTTCTTATAGAAATGGTGCAATTTCATTACTTTTAAAATTTTGTTAATTTTCATCCATTCTTTTTTCTATAGGTTATATGATTTTGTATCCTACTTTTAAAAAATATTATAAACTTTCATCATCACTAAATTTTATTAAAAAAAACATTGAAATGGCTGCCTAAATTCCCTAGTAAAACATAAAGCAATTTACTCAATTACTTTATTCACTTTGAGGTAGTTAGGATGATTCCAATGTTTACAATTACAAATAACATTGAAATGAATATCTTAGTATATAAATTCTTGTCCCAATGTCTGCTGATTTCTTTAGGACAAACAGGTTTGAAGCATTATTACTGGGTCAAAGGGTTAACAACTTTGTGAAGGTTTTCATGAGTGTTGCCAAGTTATTTTTCAAAAAGGCTGACGCATGCCTCCCCTGCAGGATATAAAAGGTACTACCATGTTATACTATGCAGAAATGAAATATTTTCAATTTTTACATTTGCTAATATAATGGGTAAGTTCTCTTTGTTTTGTTTTAAACAATAAATGGGAAATTACCTACCTCATTGCCTTTTAGCATCTTAGAATCCTAAAGCACCAGCATTCTCAAAGCCATGTCTTAATTTATGTAGATTTTCAACTATTTTCACAAATAATCCTTTAACTTTTTATGACCTCATAAAGTTAAACAGGAATTTTCCTTTTTCTTTTTCATATTTGTATATATTGTGAAATGACCATCACAGTAAGTCTAGTTAACTTCTGTCACCATATACAGTTACAGATTTGTTTTCTTGTGATAGAACTTAAGATCTGCTCTCTTTAAAAAAGAGAGAGAGGACCCAAATAAACAGAATCAGAACTGAAAGAGGGGAAATCACAACTGATACCTCAGAAATACAAAAGATTGTAAGAAATTACTACAAACAACTCTATGACAAAAAATATGACAACCTGGATGAAATGGACACATTTCTGGAGAGGTATAATCTACCAAAACTGAACCCAGAAGCAGCAAAAAGCCTGAATAAGTCAATAACAACTAGTGAAATTCAGGAAGTCATCCAAAATCTCCCAAAGCACAAAAGCCCTGGACCAGATGGCTACACAGGTGAATTTTACCAAACATTTAAAGAAGAACTAACTCCTATCCTCCTCAAACTATACCAAAAAATTCAGGAAGAGGGAAGACTCCCAAACTCATTCTATGAGGCCAATATTATTCTAATCCC
>PVIW01004226.1:126404-139290 GCA_004026585.1 Noctilio leporinus | reverse complement strand
ACAGTGGTTAAGGTGCCGGCCTGCAAACCCAGAGGTTGCTGGTTCGAATCCCCAGCCAGGGCACATAACCAAGGTTGCAAGCCAGGTCTCCAGCCAGGTCCATGGCTGGAGGCAGGTGAAAGGCAACCGTACATTTACATTGATGTTTCTCTCCCTCCCTGCCTCTCTCTCTTCCCCTCTCTTTCTGGAATAAAAAAAAAAAAAAAAAAAAAAAAATCTTTAAAAAAAAAAAAAAAAAAAAAAATTGAACATGCTTCTACCCTAAGCATGTTCTCTAAGGCGGGTTGGAATGGACATACAGTGAGTCCAGTGTTCACGTCCGTGTTAGCCTGGTCAGCATCTCTGCCTCTATGTCCTCCCTCCTCAGAATGCAGCTTCTTCCAATCCCAAAACATGCTTCCCCCTTTCCCTTGGCAGCTATTTCTTTATCAACAATACATGAACTATTTTTAAAGAAGATTTAAAAGGACATTTGCTCCAGCCCTCTGAAGGCACATGGTCCCTTTACCTTTTCTAGATGTGCACAGGGGAAAAGGCTGCTTCAATGCTCTGCCATTTCCTCCTGCCCCTCAGTGCCCGGTTAAAAGACGCCAGCAGGGCTAACATTATACCATTACATGGCTCAGCAGGTCCTCACTCACCCACGTGCGGATCAGCCCCTTCGCTTCAGAGCACTGAGTCGTGGCGCCAAAGCAATAGCAGCTGCTGCAGCCAAGTGGGTTCTTGGCCTCAAGTCCGAATTTGCCAGACCGGCACCTGTCACAGTGGACGCCTTCCACATTCACCTGAAGAAAGACAAGAGTTCCTCAGTGCCCATCACAGTGAAGTTATGAGAGAAATGAACTTGAGAATAAGCGACAGGAGCACGCTTTTACAAAATTAAACAAGCGGAAAAGATCGCTGGAGTATTGTACTCACATCTCAAACAGTACCTGTAGGTAATCTCACCGAGATGTCCTGGCTCTAAAAAATGCCTTATTTACACAGAAGTACATTATCAAAGATATTGCATATTGTTTTTTGAATCTAAGCTGCATATTTTCCATTATTCTGCTGTGAACAATATAAAAGAGAATTTCAAATGCAAAATAAAAACACTGATTCCCAAACAGTGATGCGATGTAAAAACATTGATGTGAAAAACAGACAGGATGTTCAAATGAAGATTTATGTAATTATTATTATATAATGTATATACTCATATGATGTGTATTAAATATAAATGGTAATGGAAAAATACAATAAAGATTCAATAAATATAAATAAATAAAAATAATGTGTAGTCATAATTAAAATATGTAACAATGCATCATTGTATTTTGGACTTTGTTCAGGGCCCTGAATGGCAGGATTTGTCTTTTCTTAAACTCTCAAGATTATTTTAACAATCATCCCTTGAATTTCATCCTTCTACTTCTCTGTCCCCTTCCATATCGACTTTTTCTTGAAAAGATATCTGTGACCCAGTCTTAATTGCATTTACCCTGAATTTGATTTCTCAGATATATCTAAGACTGGAAAAAGTCTCTCCTATCCTTTTTAATTGGCTGTTTTTCTACATCATTTCACAAGATTAATGAGGGCTGAAATTTCCATATAGTCACTGTTTGTAATGTCAGTGTTTATATGTGATGAAATTTTACAGAATTTCCACAGCAGTAAATATATTTTTCAGTGTACAGTGATTGCAGACTAATATGAGGAGAAATGTTTTTTATAAGTCTCATTATTTAGCTCTGATTTTTCTGATGATGCTTAAGAGAGCTTTTTCGCCATCCTGAATTATTCTTGTTTAACCAACATGGATATATAAAGAAATATTTACTGTTAAAAATACATCACATCCACCAACTACAGAAATAATTAGGCTTTGGTTAAAAATAAGATCTTAAAAAGCAGTACTTTTTACTATGCCAATGAACCTACATTAATATAATCTCTGTGCCGATCAGTGAGGTTCTTGTTTTCCTGTTTGTTTAGCTCAGTGAAGCATGAATAATGAATACTGAATAAAGTTCATACTGAGCTATGAGAATAGAACTTAGGCAAGGCTTCCCTTAGTGTAGTTGGGCAGCACATACCTTACAAGTGCACTGCCCCATCCGATCAACACAGGAGCATCTTTTAGTCTCTGGATCGCAGGTGGCCCCATCAGTCCCGGGCAGGAAGCAGTCACAGGGAGTGCAGTGAGGGTAGTTCCAGTGACCTGGACGGCACTCTGTACATTTGGCACCAGAGAATTTTGGATGACAGTTGCACTGGCCAGTGTTGATGTTGCACTGGAAATCCAAGGACCCCACCGTGCTACAGTTACAGGCCTATGGAGGAGGACAAAACCATTAATACCATTTCCTAGGAAATAGCCTAAAACTTTAATTCTAATGTCTCTTTGCTCCCATTAAACACATATGACTTGTGTGTCTATTATGTGCTTTGGCCTGCTCCCATTTAGTCATTTGGGAAACATGACACTAAAATTGCTTCCTGCATTTACTAGAATATATGAGTGTCCAGTAATACTATTGAATAAGAAAGAAAATGTTCTTTCTCTGCCTTTTGGTGGCAAGGAGGAATTAGGTATGGGTTTTCTTCAAACACTTTTTGTTTCAAAGATTGAACTTTAGACAAAGTCATTTTACTTGTCTCATTTTTATAGGATTTAAGTTGTACAGAGATATACAACTTATATAAAGGGAAGGAGACAAGTAAAATATATAAATAGAACAGAATGGGATAACATTATATGATAGGGGAAAACATAAAATGTTATGAGAACCTATAAGAAGCACTAAACCAGATGTGGGGGAGCCAGGGAGAATTTAGAGAAGTGATGTCAATGGTATTATTTTTGGCATTTCATTTTTCAAACAAGCATGATTTGAGATGATTCACTTGTAAATATTTATGCATATATATATATATACATCTGTGTGTGTATATATATATATATATATATATATATAATTTTCTCTTTATTCATGTAATTCAAATTTTGCTAGAATTTTAAAAATTTTGAGGTTCTTTTAATTAAGTTAGGGGGGACGGTGAGTTCCTTCAGTTTGAGAATAAAACTTATTTGCCTATCAAATTTGTTCTCTTTTTTATAACTCCCATTTTACACAGTGAAAACTCTATTGTATGTATATACTAATGCTTATTTTAATTACATTTTTGCACATTGAGCTTCTTTTCAATGATTTCTTTATTTAATGTCTTCTTTGATTTCTCCTCATCCATGTGTTTTTCTTGTATTCTTTAAAAGTTTTCTTCTCTTGATTTACAAAGTTCATATCTCCTTTGCAATGTAATAGAAGTTTCAAGTGTATTTCTAAAATGTCATTTAGAATCTTGGAATAAAGATCATTTTCAGAGACCAGCTGTCCCAGTGATCGATCTACTGTCTTTGAGTTTTAAATTCACTCTTCCTTGCCTTGCTTTGTGATTCTGAAGTTAGAACCTGTACACATTTCTCCGTATGGGGAAGCTGAATATGAAGCTTCATCAACAGGGGGCGCTATAGAGACCCAATAAAGACCTTAGAGGTGGGAAGATACTCCTGTCTTCATTACTATCATTATCATTATTTCATTATTTAGCATGAGAGCCCAGAAGTTTAGAATGATTCTAACTCTGCCCCTCAGACCACTCTCCTGTAGGCAGCTTTCTGAGTAGCATGTTTGCACATAGCTCTGAACATCAAGAGCCGCTTCTAAGCAACTCCCATAGCCTTCAACAATGGTGGGCAGTTTCTATAGATTAGTATTTGCCCACAAACTCTGCCAAGAGTTTCATCGTTGCTGTTTGTTTTTACCACAGGCAGGCTATCTTAGCTACCCTCTTTTCAAATATGCTTGAATCTCAGTCTTGCTGGGGTGGGGAAGAGGAAAGTATGTGGCCTTTCCTAGCCCTTGGTTCCTTTACGGTCCACCCTCCATAAGCCTAGAACTGGTAGCTGTTCTTTTGCAGCTGCTTCTTCCGTAACTTTTTAAGGAACTTTCTTTTACTAGTTAGTAAGTTTTTATATTCTACTTTTCTCATTTAAATAACTGGTGTGGTTTCTGTCTCCCAGGTGAGTCCTGGGTTGGTATCCAAGTGGATACCATGCCCCTCTGAGTTTGTCACCATACAGTATGTCACCTGACTCTCTTTGGTGCTGTGCTGCTATTCTTCTCAGATCCACAGCTTTATGGCAGACCCACGTGCATAGCAACTTGCCAAATTCCCAGTTCTTATCCTGGCGAGAGCCCACTTTGTACTTCTCAGACATTCATCACTCAGCTTAATTCTCATATCCACCACTACTGGGATATTCCTGCTTCTGCTCCTGCCAAGGATAGTTTACTTTTGGGACTACTCTTTCTAGATTGTGATGTACGATCCCCAGCTTCCCATCTACCATCTCTTTCCTGTCCAAACAGGTGAAATATTTCCCCAGATTCTGATATAAAAATAATTGACAGGACTTTTTTGGATGTCTATTAAGTATTTTTTAATGTCTTCATTGCTATACAGTAAAAAGGGCTACATAGATGTTACAAAATGTTATTTTAAACCCAAAATGTGATTATTTATTATATTACAAACATGAACACATTTTCCAAGGCATAGAATGAACTCACTCTCGTCACCCCAAGTAACTTATTCTTATAGAACATCAGGTGTAGAATGAGATTTCGAAATAAGGATGATTGGCTTATTCACTTAAATATTTTTTTGACTCAGTCAAAAGGGGCTATAACCAGAAATAGAAACTTAGATATGGATGGAAACAATAAGCATGCAATAAATTTAAAAAATGTCTTATGAGACACCCTTATCATTTAACTAAAATATAAAATGTCTTGTTACCTAATTTATTGTATAATTCTTAAAGACTAATTGATAGTACCAATAGACATAGGGACCTTTCCAAATTAGGAAGTTTATCCAGTAAGTTACAGTAAGGACTAAATGAAATCATTAATCATATGTTTAGATAGCATTATAGCTGACATCAAACCTAAATCATAATTAGATGTAATGTTTGTTTAGCAACAGAGGATTTATGCAATATTCCCCTTCTAGCAAAACATGGCAGGCTTTCTATTCTATTTTAATAAAAGCTCAAATGATGTGTGTGCTCATACCTCAGCACAGAGAAATTATCCATGACACTAAAAGAGGAAAGCTATAAAACTCAAATCACTGTAGATTTAGATAATAGTCATCCAAGTTTTTAAAATATTAGAATACATGCTTATAAATATTTGTGAGGGCTCTTTGAATATTTAATGTATTATAATCATGACTAGATTATTATCTGAATAATATATCTGAATAATAATAATCTGAATATAATCATAATAGATTATTATAATCTATTCAGAAATTAAGATTTTTAATGGTGGTTCAAAGTAATCAAAACACTTCAAATTCAAATGACATGATGTTTGTTCAATGATCACTATATAATAGTATCAAACATATAACTACCTAAAAAATAAACTTGGTCTCTATGTATCCTAATTTATATCTTAATCATTAGAGCTCAGCTGCAATTTCAGGAGCCTCAGTAGAGTTTGACCACACCATCGGATATTGTGGTCAAAATAGGACTCTTCTAAGTTTCCTTATGTCTTATTCATGAGTCCAGGGATGAGAGAGATACTTGGATTCTAAGTGGAAAATGCAAAAAAGTCAGCCATAGAAACTTGTACCATTGTTCACACTCATCTAAGATTTTGGAACTCTTGAAGAATTTTTGTCCTGTTTCCAAAAATGTAGCAACTATGAACCTTCAAACTTGATAGTTCCACCCTGATACTTAATATATTTCTCTTAATGTAAGTTTGGTCATGAAACATTCTAAGGTCAATCCATGGAAATAATTGAGACTTTTTCTAAGCTAAAATTTGTTAATACAACTCTTCATAACTTTTCAACTATTTAATAGAAACTGAAACCTAGTCATAATTTAAGGGTAATTTATACAGCTTTATGGCAAATTCCTTCATTGTGTGTAAGAATGGCATTTTAGCTGTTTCCATTTTATTACATATTTACTTTTTTTTTCTTTCTTTGGTAGGTATCATGGATGAGGCTGCATAAAAGGGTACTTACTTCATTATCTTTCCCACAAGTAAAGTAAATGGTAGATACTGATCAATAGCTGTAATCACTCCACAGTGATAGTTTCACATTGTTTTGTAATATAATATTGGATTTTGAAATGCTCAACTATAGAGCTCTACCAACACAAAAATCTTTAAAAAACATTATCAGATGAAATAAAGCAATTCACTCACCTTACAACCAGAGATAATGCTGTGGCCCCAGGTATTAGGTGCACATTTAGAACATTGATCTCCAATGGTATTAGGAGGGCAAATACATCGACCGGTGTTTGGGTCACAATTATTACCCAGATGAGAACAGTTACAAGCTTCACAGGTGAAAGGGAGAATAAAATAATAAAAAATTACATTGTTTTACTTTCCATACTATAGCTAAGGGTCCTTGAAAATAAAAACTTACCTCTTCATCTTTTATATCATAGTACAGTATACTTCAAAACCTTCAGGAGGTTTTGAGCATACAAATATTGTAATTCAGTTAATTTCAAAAGGTAAAGCATTTTTAACTTTTCAAAGAAGTGTAAAGAAACAAAGCACTGGTGCATCGGATTTCACATTAACTTAATTACCTTATATCTAGATACTATAAAGATCAGAATCTTGTTTCTATATTCAAGTTCATAATTAATTTTTCTATACTATAGAGATGAACAATTCCTTCCTGTCAATAACTTTGACTTGCAATAAAAACCAATAAGCTTAATAGGTTTCCTAACACATTTACAGATAGTAGATACTTTTGAGTTTTATTTACCACCTGTTTCAATTCTTTTCAATAGATTTTGAATTTTCTATGCTATGCTGTAATATATAAAAAGCACAGATTTACACACCCATGCACTGTCCCAAGGAATGCAAAAACAAGATCGAGATCATCAGACCTTTCCAAGATAAGGACCGTATACTGCTCATCACCTATAGTTGACCCAGCTACTGATTATATTTTAGTGCAGTGTTTCATATTAATGAAGAAAAAACGAGAGAAGAAAAACCAAATACTTGAATTTAAATAGAAGACAAATGTTATAAGAAAACTTTCAATTGGTTATATGATAATTAAATCTTTTTAACAGAACACATTTAGGATATTTGATTAAATTCACATTGTAAGGGATTATAATTATCATAGCTCACAGCATTTCATAGCAGCTGTGAAAAATGTTTAGCACACTTGATGAAAGGTATATACCAAATGAATCTCAGCCATTATTTTTATTATTATCACTGCTGCTAATTTTCAGCCAAAGGATTCAGTTTATACGTATCATTTGTCAATAAGAACCATAGTTCTCATTGTGTTTAAATTTATGTGCTAGAAAGTGTCTTGGGGCAGTTCAAATCATTACCTGCAAATAAATATTCTCTAAGTAGTCCTTTAATCGAATCATAATACTGACGTATTAGGAAAACGAGTAATTAGCTAGCTTTTTTGTTGTTAAAATAGAATGTATATCACACTGATACCACTAAAATAGAAACAGTATCATAATAATTATGACAAAAATGAGAAACACATGGCACTGACGTTCCAGGCATTCCTCTGAATACTGTATAGCCATTAACTCAGCTAATTTTTACAAAACCCCAGTAAGGTATAGACTACTATTTTATTTATTTAACAGATGAATTTTGCAGAAGGAGAGGGAAACCAGGTCACTCAATGAAGGTCACATAACTAGTTACCTGTGGAGCTACTAAGCAAATTTAAGCTCTTTGGAGTGAGCCATGCTCTCAAAGATAACACTATCCTATTTTGCGCTTGTTCTCGGTTCTGTTTTTTTTTTTTTTTTTTTGGTGGGGGGGGGGGTTAAATGCTACTAACTCTGCATTTCTAAGATGTTATAACTATTTCAATATTTTAAATAACGTTCTTGGTCTTATTTATAATTTTTGGTAATGGATATACTCGAATATATAACACCATTTCATTAATTTCTACAAAGTGAACATGTTAATGAGATGTAGATTTCAAAAGCAGTATATTTTAAAATGCAGCTTTAGAATTTTTGGTATATACAGATATTGACTTAGACATCACATGCAGATTCTTAGAGGGTCTACAATGATAACATTCGGGATCATTTAAAATGGTTTAACTTATGATCACAACTGTATATCAGAGGTATTTGACAATATCTTAAAGGTATTGGCTTTAAAAATAATTTCAAATATTATTCTTGACACCTCTTACACAAATTATGAACCATAGTTCATAATAAAGTCCTAAAATTTTACCATGCACTTATCATGGTTATGATAAGTGAGTTTAGTAAGCAAAGGTTAATAGGTTGGAATAAGGGTAAATTCCTTATTAGTGGCACATATATTAATGCTACTGTTAAGTTTTTATGTTCAACTAATGTTGGCTAATTCCTAGTCTCCGTACCATGGTTGTCAGAGAGTGGCTGGACACGTAAGAATAATGTTTGTGAAAATCATGTTAGAAACCTCTGTCGGCATTTTCCCATGAACTAGCAAATATCTAGAGCCAATCTCTTTCTTTCTCAGAATATCCGTTTTTAAGACACCTAAAAGTAGATGCAAACATTTTCGGTGGGGGGGGAACCAGAAAAAGATACTAACTTCCCTGATCCTTCTACCAATTTTGCAATAGGAAAAGGAAAAGTTGAACTGCATTAGCTTGGGAGTAGAGTTTAAACAAAGGTAACACTAGCACCAGAAAAACTGAATATTTGACTTTCAAGCTGTAGTACTTTGAGTGATTAGCTGAAGAGAGGTGATAGCCAGAAAAAGACTGGTTTGTATCCAGTACCTGCAAGCACAGTTATTTGCAAGGGAGGGCTGCAAATTGCAATGTATTTCTTTCACCACTTTATTTAAAATAAAGACGTTTCTTATTCAGTTAAATATTTTGTAGCATATATTTATTGTCAGGCGCCTCTCCTGTAATATCTGGGAGCCTTGCCCAACCAATGGCTGCAGAGGGCAAGATACCCAAACCAAGGAATGAAGGTGTAGGGTTCAATGTTAATTACAGACCTGTGCATCCTCCTTCTTGGAAGTTGAAATAGCCATGGGCACAGTGGTCACATTTCTTGCCTGTCACCCCGGGCTGGCACCAACACTGACCACTCTCATCACAGTCAAACGATTTAGACCCGAAGGAATTGCAGTGGCAGGGAGCACACCCTCTTGCTGATTGTAGGCCAAAGGTTTCAGGCTGGCATAGGAAAGGAAGGAGAGACTTTCATTTAAATCAATCAATTCATCCACTGTAGAACAAGGTGCAGAGGACTAAAAGATCAGGCAGGAAAGAAAGAAGCCTCAGGGTTATGCAGGTTTCTTCAGGATGGGATGGGAACTGAATGGTCATTCAAACTAATGGAATGTTTTTGATAATATCCAAAGATAAAGATAAAAGTTCAATGACCTTGAAATTTCACCAAGATAAAGGCTGAATTAGGGCATTATCATTCAGTCTGATATATTTTCACTAGCCTTTTCCTATACTTTCTAAGATTCTAATAGCACTGTGGAAATAAGCTACGGTTGCTATTTTTATTTTAATTAAAAATTTGTTTGCTTAATTCCCAATAATCTGCATTGATTATTTTCAGATCTTATGAACTCCTTCTCCTTGATAAAAATGGTTTCAGTATTGTTACCTGCAGCCTAAAATTAAAATAAATTATTTCCTCTAATATTTGATAATTATATATCCATAAATACTTCTAATAATCACTATAAGGCTCACATTATAAATATAATGTACAGGATATGCCTATACTGATAATATAATTAGTTTGACAAACATCTAGTTTCTTGGGTTTTAGCCTAACGATAGAAAACTTATTTATGAAATCATCCATCAAAGATTGGGTAAATGGAGGAAAACTTTTATACTATGATGTGTTATTCATATGCATATTTATAACAAGTAACTTTCTATGGTTAAGTTTTCAATAGTAGCTTTGGCTCATTTTCTTGAAATACATGTTATCAGACCTAGAGTGACTATAGAAAATGATGGATTAAAAATTACTCCTACTAAAAAGTGGGAAGCACATGTCCTACTTACAGTACATCAAGGTCATCTTTTTAAACATAAAGTATGCCACATTATTATGATATTTTAATCTAGAAAATCAGTCTCAGGCATTACAAATTTGTAAAAATAATTCCTATATTAGAAAATCAGACTTAATAGTTACTTCTTGGTAAAAATAAGTCTTGCTACTTAATGTGAGCCACTCAAAGATAAAGGAATAAGCTGCATTATATATTTTTCCCATTATGGTTAACAACATTAAAAATAATTTTTAGGAAATAAAAATCACACAAAAATTATTTTTTAAATGACTACAGCTAAGAATAGTTTTGTATTTAAAATATAAAATAGGTTGAATGAGCTTGATAACCATTTTATATTTACTGTTATTTTTATTTCTAGTTCTAATTCAGGTTTCACTACATAATAAAAGTGAACATCAGTTCTAAGAAGTGATCTAACACAAGATATTAAAATTAAATTTAATTATATAAAGAAAAATTAAAATGTAATATTTTTTTCCAAAAATAGTTAATGTAAAATTCTAGATACCTGGCCTAGAGAAAGAATCAGAACTGGGAAAGTGATTAAAGTACAAGCATGCCCATTAGAATATTATTTATCATAGTGAGTAACTAACTGTAGGAGCACTTGAATGTTCAATGTTAGAGAAAATCCGAATGAACTAAATTATGATACATTCATGCTATGAAATAATATGCAATCATTAAAACCCATTTTGAAGCAGATTTAATGACATGAATATGCTTAGTATATAGCATTAAGTAAAATTTCAAAAAGAATACAAAATTATATATACACTGTGATTTTAATTACATACCTATAATGATACACTTACAACTCAGATACACACAAATAAAAATATATATACATAGAAAAAAGACTAAAACTAATATAGTAAAATATTTTTAAAATATCTGAATCACAGAAGTAGTACTTTGCATTTGGTTTTATTTCTAAATATTCTTGACATAGAAATCTGAATTATAGAGGTCATACTTTATATTCATCTACATTTCCTAAATTTTTCTTAGTGTATTTACATACATGTATACACACACATACTTTAATGGATAAATTAGTAAAATATTAAGTAAATTTCCAAATCATAGTTATTAAAAATTCCAAACTTAATCATATAAAGAAATGTACAAGAAGAAATGTCTCTACCATGTTTTTCTAATATTTAAATTATGCAGGTTTTTTGTTTGTTTTTAAAGATTTTTATTTATTATTTTTAGAGAGCGGGGGAAGGAAGAGAGGCAGCGATGGAGAGAGAAATCAATGTATGATTGTCTTTCACCTGCCTCCAGCCAGGGACCTGGCTGGAGACCTGGCTTGCAACCTGGTTATATGCCCTGGCTGGGAATTGAACCAGCGACCTTCGGGTTTGCAGGCCAGCACCTATCCACTATGCCACCAGCCAGGGCCAAATTATGTAGTTTTAAAGGCTAAGTTATACCGAAACAAATACTAAATTTAGATAATATAATTTTAACAAGTTTAGTGATCAAAAAAATATTTCAAAGACTAGGAAAAACCCTTGAAGTAAGCAAATTTAAGGAACAAATATTCCTGGTCAATAAATCAAAATTACTGAGGCGAAACAAATATGGGGGAGAGTGCCAGTCAATTTCCCCGGGGAGTTTGCTGAGCGCCCCATAAATTATTCTTGCTTGGGATAATAATAACTGGAACTTGCATATTGTGCTAGGTGCCAAGCACTGTTCTAAAACCCTTTACTTAAAGTCACTTAATCCTGAAGGCAGTTGGGAGATGAAGATTACCACCTTTATACAAAGTGGTGAAACTGAGGCACAGAAAAATTCGGTAATTTGTCTGAGGTCACCAGCTTGCCAGTGGTAGGGTCATGATTCCAACTCAGCCAACCTGCCTTCAGAGTCGGCATTCAGCTCACACACTGCCTCAGAGGAAATGTGGTCTGAGGACTGAACACTGCTTTATACAATAGTGCTGTAGGGTAGGTAGGAAAAGCGCTTGGGCGGCAGTTGAGTTTCTGCTCAATTTGTATACTGGAAATATTGGGATCAGTTACTACGTCTTTCTTTTACTGTGTGTATCTATTTCTTCCTTAAAAACACACTCTTAAAAAGAGTTCTTCATTTAATAACAGCAGTGTTAATAATACCCAGCAGTTACAAAGAACTCCCCATCCCTGTTTGCACTGCATGCTGTTCCCCCACCGGAAGCAGTCAGGGAGGCGTCTTAGACAGACCCTCCTGCCTCGGGGCCTGCACGGACGGGTGTCACTAAGGGACAGTCTCCGCTCCCTTCTCCAGAGCTCACACCAAGGACCGACTCAATCAAGGACTGGAACCTTTCTGCCCAAACCAGCGCTCCTCTAATGGGCAAATTTTGCATCGGCATTTCCCACTGGCCTGGCCAAGAACCGGGATTTTGGCAGAATGCACCGAATGAGGCTTTTCTGCCCATTCTTTCCTTCCCGTTCTCCTTTCACACAGTCAGACCTGCACTGCAGCAGAAGGCTGCCTGCTCACTATGGTCCCCCCTTGCTTCCTCCTCCACAGGCATGTTTCCCAGTTACACTCCTGGCATTCACCTCTTGGAAAATCCAAACAGGTGCAAACCCTGTGAAGCAGGTCTCACCAGAGATGAAGAAGCCGAATCACAGGAAGGCTTAAGGAACTGTTTTATAGCTATAAGTGGTGAGGCTGGAATTTGACCAGAGACAGTCTGAAATGAGAACTTGTTTTCTTCAAAT